>JAVTVY010004958.1:0-40459 GCA_036873755.1 Hanleya hanleyi
CGCAATATTTCTTCGGTGTAATTATCGCTTGAGTGCCCGTCTTATTGATAAATGCCAGTTCTCATAGATTTCAGAATTGATAGCTACATAGATATAAGTTATTATCTTTGGGTGATAACTCTTTATTATATCGATAGTGCAGGGTCAGTGTAATTCGACAGATTCATGCCCTAAGGCATTGTCAATCCATTCGCACCCTGGAAATCATTCATCAACAAGTTGAATTATGTTTGGACGAGAGGCACTTATCTGTCTGGCCATACTTCACGAATGAAATTTCTACGATATGTATTGAGCGCAGATACAGAAATGTATATACTCACACATTGGACTGATGGGACTTGAATCCCTGATGGATATGACAGCAACCACCTGGTCAAACAAGAATAATTTTCTAGCCCAAAGCGCCACATGCCCTCTCATAACAACGTGTCGTAGCTCGGCAGATCGCCATTAAGAATTAATGTTGTATTGGAGCTTTACAATCTATTTGCATACTTCTGTTTGAGAATAATCATTGTTAAATTGACCCTCAATCAGTTAACGAAAGATATCCAACAAGCTGTGTCATCCAAAAACTTGATACCGCCTCTCATCACTAACATAAGATCGACATAGCGTAAAACGCCCAAGACCGATTATTATTGAAAAGAAAGTACTTGGATTAAAGCACATGACATTATAAACATCCCGCGAATGATCCGCCAGCCTTTCACACTTCAATTCTTAGACAATAGATATGATTTGGCGGACTGACGGATGTACTGTTGTGCGACACCCAGCTTAAATTTGTCGCTAGCACTTTCCCTCTCATTGTATGTTTATTGTAGTAATAAGCATCAAGGTCTTCTCTTCCATACATGAAGTTCTGGCGTTGTATGCTAACCCAATAACAAGAAGTATTTTAATTACCCAAAAGTTACCAGTGAGTTTGACTGGAACGAATACATGCCCGGTGGCTATACATGTGAATCGTCGAAAATCATCCATAAACCATTCAAATATATCGCGACTGGCACCCTTGATATGATATGTAAAATAAACCTTAAATTCACTAAATGAAGGTACCAACCTATGCATACCCTAGGAATATCAATTTCATGGCCACCATAGCATAATCCTTAGTATACTTGAACCGTATGCGTAGTTGAATGGTCGAAGCGAAGAAAGTAGCGCCTGTTACTCGCTGACTGGTTGGGTCGTGCCAAAGGCAAAGTTGCGGACACCTATCCGTCCCAAAAATTCCCTTCCTCAAGCAAAATCATACCACCAGAAATTCTTGCAAACCTCGAAATTGAATTTGTTATTGTACGGAATTCTCCAAATCATATAATATTAATGAGTAAATACATGTATTACTGTTTTCAGGTACCAGTTGAGTACAACTGCTTCTGCATCGACATACTCTTCTGCTGGAATTCCTTTGGAAGGTTCATACAACAAAAAGAAAAGAATTTCTAAATGAAAGACAGAAGATAGGTATCCACTTCGGATTTCTCGACTTTCTGTTCTACTATTCCTCACCAGGACTTATCATACAGTTATATTGTACGTATATCATATTATTCTTGCAATCTTTTTTTGGTTATAGAGTTTCTCATTGATAACATTTGACAAATTCGGGAAAACAATATAAGAACCAACATCGTAGGCTAATGTTGTCCCAGTGGGTATAACGGTGCACCATTTGTGGCAGATACATATATCTGTTATCATATGAATATGCATTTATGAAGAAATTGTCAAAATATGACATTTTCGTAGCCTGTTCCTTCTTGTTCATCGAAAGCTAAATAAACGACCTCGTCCCTTTGGATAATCCCCATAAAAGCGACTCTGTGAAGGATATAAATCGATGGAACATCCTTTTAAGACATTTATTTATAAAATGAAAAATGTGAAATTTTTAAGAAGAGTTTTATGTATTACGGTCCAAGGATATGGAACGACCTTGGCAGTTACATCAGAGAGGCTCCATCAATTCATTCGTTTAAAGCTAGATTCTTGAAATCTCGCGACGTATAAAGCTATTTATTTTTTATTTTTAATCCCATTATTTTATTATCGAAATTCTTACCTTTCAATTTGTATTTATAACGTGTGTATTGTTTCATTCTTGTAATTAAGTGTCTAACTTGTACAGTGCTAATTTTTATACTGGGGCTCGTGGAAGACTAACCTTCGGCTAAACGAGCTAACCAGTCTGAATAAAGATTTTATTATTATGCACTCTCTCGTCAATCGTACGACGGGAACGACGATTGCGTGGTATCGTTTGCTAGATCCTGCGAAAATTTGACTAATTATATCAACGCCACAGACCATTTATTGCAGAAATTGTCAAACAACGATATTCCATTAAATGCCTCCATTCTCAGATTATGTAATAAATATCTCACACTGACAGCGAAATATATTTGATACTACTTTTCTTAGCTTGAATCTGTTTTCGCCTAACCGGGGACAAGGGGCCGTTTGGTTGTCATGCATTTCTCATCTTCATACTATTCAAAATAATACCACAACCAAACTGTATATGAGATACATTATACTCTGGATAACGATTATATCTGAAACATCATAGAAAACTGTTGAGCGCTTCCCTCTGGTTTATTTAGTTTCCTTTTAACTCTTACCTAGAATCGGTGCAATTCATATGCAACCATCCACTGAAGCGTCACAGGGCTTGTACGCCAACGTCGCCAATGCATAGAGCACGATTTCCATTAACTTAACATTAGACGGGAAGGAAAGTCTGCTATTTACAGACTTTCTCTGTAAGCTGTGGAAGTTGCAATGCCCTGATGTTGCACATAAAATACGAAGGAATGACATAACCACATTAGCCCCCATACAATTATCATATTGAGTTCAGGCATATCAACGGTTTTACTCAAATTTTGTAGAACTTGGCAAAGGTGCCGTGCTCTAATATTGAAGTATTACTATTGGTTTATTTCTTCTATAAAATTGAAAAGCCTGGCGGTATATCTTGATGGTTCCCTGAGCTGTCAAACGTTGGACCGAAGACGTTTCTGGTGTCTTATGCTACAGCCTAGTTCACTGTTAATCAGATTAACTACTGCCCTGTGCGGTCGGTTACAACCAGGTGAACCACACGTAACATGACCACTATTGTTAAATATGCTGTCGAATGTAAAGTGTCTGCCAATTTTTGACACGAAAATTCTTTTGTGGATGACGGCTGAATATTGAATGTTGAATACTTGGGATACGAAGGCCAGAATTTTCTTGATATATTTCCTTCTCATTCACCAAATGCTATGTATACGATCTGCTCGCTCTGGAAAATAGGTATCTATATATAAGGATATATCAGGCATTGTTAGATGTCAAAGAAATGCTATTTATTGACAAAATGCGCCCCCTCCCCCCTCTCAATTGTAGCCACAGGCCTTAAGCCTTTTCATTATCTATGAATCAGCTAATATCATAATTTAGCTTATTAGATTATTTTCTTGTTCTCACTTGTATAGCTTAATAATGTATAGAAAATCTATGGACAAGATTAGCATGTTTTAACTTGTGTAACCATGGATTTGTTGTTTGGGGACAACAAACACACGTTACAGTATACATGTATATGTCAGAAACCTTCGCTAAATGCAGTTATTTACTTCTATTTATATCTCCTACTAATCTCTCATTGTTATTTATTATTTATTTATTTATTTATTTATTTATTTATTTATACATTTAGCACTGGAAAAGAAATTCAATAAACAAAGTAATGTACCGCGAAATTCAAATAAAACATTGAGTTGATGGGCCGCGAAATCCGAATGGGAAGCGGCCCTTAAACTACAATTTCAATCAATAAATGCAGTTCCGAATACAGCTCTATGATCGTATTAGGCGATTTCAATCTTCCTGGTATCCCCTGGTGTGACGAGAATACTGAAAGTGGCCACCCATTTTGCGATATTACTGACAGTCTTGGTCTGACACAAATTGTCAATGAGTCGACACATAAAAATGGAAATGTACTTGACCTGGTGTTTGTTTCAGAACCGGAGCGTTGCTCAAATCCCGAAATAACTTTTGATCAGTTCGACAGTGATCATGGACTCATTAAATTTACTTATCAGACCAAACTGTGTCGACTTCCGAAGTTACCGCGTGTTGTTTACAACTTAAAGAATGCGGACTTCGTGGGTCTGAGGTCTTTCTTATCTATTGTTCCTTTCCACACTGCTCTTTTAGATCCAGACTTAAATGTGAATTGGCAGTGCTGGAAAGATTTGTTATTGATGGCTGTGGACGAATTCATTCCAAAGTCGGTCATAAAGGACTCGAATTCTCCTCCGTGGGTTGATTCCGAACTAAGACACTTTAGTAATAAAGTACAATCAACCAGACGTAAGGCTAAGAAAGAGAACAGCCCGGCCGCCTGGTCCAGATTTAGAAAAATGCGGAACTCTTTGAAAAAAATTTGCACAGATAAATATAATCAATATATTAACACAATTGGTGATAAAGTCGTCAGTAATCCCAAACGTTTTTGGGGATTTTTGAAATCTAAAACCAAATGCAAGAGTATCCCCGGTATTGTTTATTTTCGAGATCGGCTAGCCTCTACACCTACTCTAAAAGCTGGTCTGTTTAACGATTATTTCTACTCCATGTTTACCCAAAGGTCCCCGAATAGGATTTTTCCAGCTTTCAGCACCCTGGTTTGGGTGATTTAAACATAACAGTTCAGGAAGTTGTACATGTACTAGACAATCTTGATGTGGGTAAAGCATGTGGCCCAGAAGAAATACCGGCCCGTATTTTAAAAGAATGCTCGAACGAAATCGCACCTTCACTTTTCTCATTGTTCAACAAACCTATTGAACTTGGGTTGTTACCTGATGAATGGCGGTCAGCTAACATTATCCCTGTACATAAGAAATCTGACAAGGCCAATGTTGAAAATTATCGCCCTGTTTCCTTGCTTTGTATTTGTAGTAAAGTACTAGAAAGGTGTATTGTTAATCAAATATATCACCACATAGAGCCTATGTTATGTAAACTGCAACACGGGTTTGTAAAACGTCGGTCAACCACCACGCAATTGACACAATTACTGCACACAATTGGTCATGCCTTGGACAACTCTGGTCAAATTGACATCCTTTATTTAGATTTTTCCAAAGCGTTTGACTCGGTACCCCATGACCTCCTTCTGCATAAACTAAAAATGTTTGGCATTTATGGCTCGATTTTAAATTGGTGTTCTGGTTATTTACACGACCGTAAACAGCGTATTGCAGTAGACGGCTCATTTTCTGATTGGTCTGACGTGATATCTGGTGGTCTTGATGTACGTTAATGATTTGTCCCAATGTGTTAGTCAGAATACCATTGTTGCTTTATTTGCCGACGATGCTAATGTATTAGACACGTCAATAATATGAACGATTATATTGAACTGCAAAATGATTTGGATAAATTGGAGGAGTGGAGAATTGCCTGGGACATGAATTTTAATGTTGCCAAATGTAAGTTGCTTCGTGTAACGAGAAAACGCAAAATAATACAATTCTCTTATTCAATGAATGGTAGCCAGCTCGAACAGGTACGGTCAATGAACGACCTTGGTATTGTTGTAAACTCCACTCTCTCTTGGTCCGAACACGCTAATGTTATAGCAGCTAAAGCCAACCGAATGTTAGGGTTGGTTAAAAGAACATGTGGTACAGGTGCTTCTGTTAAAACAAAACGCCTTTTATGTATAAGCCTTGTACGCAGTACACTGGAATACGCCTCCGTAGCTTGGAGCGTACAAAACAGAAGTTCGCTTCTTCAGATTGAGGGTGTGCAGAGACGGGCGACGAAGTTTATTTTAGGATACAGCCAGAGTCGGGAAATGGCATACAAAGAACGACTCGAGATTTTAAATTTATATATATATTCTTACAGACGAGAAGTGAATGATATTTTATTTGTGGTCAAATGTTGTTTTGGTGAATATGATCTTACTGTAAACAATTTTATCTCGTTTAGAACTGATGGTGACTTTTTAATGAGAATGCCACGTTTTAAGACAGAAACTTTTAGACACTCCTATTTTAATCGAATTTACTATATTTTGAAGTGTATATCCTTTAACCCGTTTTCATATTCATCTGTCAATTGTTTTAAGACCTTCATACATAGTTTTTACCATGATTTCTTTATAAGTAATTTTTTATCTAACGATCCTTGTTCTTGGGTCATCAAGTGCCATTGTTCGCGGTGTCGGTTACGATGAAGTAGCCGACACGCGATTTTATATATAGATTATCACTACGAGTGGTCATTTATCTGATTTTTATCACACGAGTTTGATAAAACCCATATGAAACGAGCTTTAGCGAGTTTCATATGGGTTTTATCAAACAAGTGTGATAACAATCAGATAAATGACCACGAGTGTTATAATTTATTTCTCACATCAAAATAATGTTGAAAAATAACCAAAAATATAGTTAACAAACTGTAAGGATGTGATACAGGGTTTGTATCACATGGGTGTATCACATTGCTTTTGGCTGCTGTGATGTGAGAAAATTATATATCTTTATATTTTTACTTATTGTATAATTCCATATTGTATTGTTATTAGGGTTGCAAGCCAGAGGCGTGCAAACCTCTTATTATTGGTATTCTTATTAGGCTTCCGACGAAAGTCGGAAGACTTCTTATTATTGTTCGGATTATTATTCTTATTATTCTTTTTATTCTTATTCTTCTCCGTGATTTTGTGATTGCTAAATGTCAGCAACCACCCGGCCGATCATGCTCATACTTCACACACATATTAGACATGTGGAGATCTAGTGCATATTGAAAATTGGTTGTGATTGGTCGAAGGGTTCAGCGGCCATCTTGGATTTACCCTGCAAAAAAATATTTTTTCAAAGATCTTCTTCTCTGGAACCGCTTGGTCGATTGAGTCGAAATTTGATACACATGATCTATGGATCTGGGGCTCTCAGATTATAATTCGAAAATTTGCTGCGTAAAACAAAATGGCCGCCATTGACCAATCAAAATTGTCGGTTTTTCAACTGACGGATTTTGACGGGAAAAGTGGCTACATATATGCACTCCGATATGACGATCACGAATATGCCATCTATTTTATCGTAGCTCTAATAGTTTTGCCGCTATAGCGGAATCAAAGTTGTCAGATTTTCAAATAATGCCGAAAATCACATAATTTGAGAAGTAATTTTTTTCAATATTACACAAACGACGAGTCGGATTATTCTTAGTTTTGGCGCGCATACTCCTTGTATTAAAGATGTCATGACAGAGAAATTACATCGTGATCGTTCGAATGGTTTCAGAGGTATCATAGAACGTAAAATTTGAGTAGGTATGAGCATATCACTGAAACTATACTTCACAAAAGCAGACTGTGAGAAGCGCTATCTCCGGACGGCCAATTTCCAAGCTTAACTTTCTCCATTCAAGTCATTGTCTGGACTCCAGGGACAGTTTTCTGTACCTATTTCAACGTACTAACATTTTCGGTTCGATGAAGGAGCCATCTAGGTCGGAAACGAAGGCCAGAAACGTGTTTCCCACGTGCTGCTGACCAAGAAAATGTGTTTTTTGAAGCTCAAAATCCATTTTTGAATTTTTGGCATGTTGCCAACAGTTGAGTAAATGAGCCTGCACGTTCCACAGAGGGGGGGGGGGGGTGGGGTTGCTAGACGGATGCTAATCGTGCACCATAAGTATCTGCGCATGAAATATGGCTATCGCAATTGCAAAGACAGCCTAGATATGGAAGCCTTCATAACTGCTTGCAGTTCTAGTTGATACTATTATTAGGGTTGCAAGCCACAGGCGTGCAAACCTATTGTTATTGCTAATGTGTGATTTCGCCGGATTTTGTGTCAACTGTATCCCGGCCGCTGTTTAACCGATGAAGTCAAAACTTCACATAAGTATTGGGGAATGTGAGATCTAGTGCATATCAAAAGAAGAAGCTGATTGGTCAGATGGTTCGGCGGCCATCTTGGATTTTCCCTAAAACCTTTCAAGATCTTCTCCTCTGGAACCGCTTGGTCGATTGACTCGTAACTTGGTACACATGCTCAATGGATCTGGGGCTCTCAGATTTGCATTTGAAAATTTGTTCCGTAAAACAAGATGGCCGCCATTGACCAATCAAAATTGTCGGTTTTTCAAATAACGGATTTGGACGGGGAAAGTGGCTACATATATGCACTGCGAGGTGGCGATCATGAATATGTAAAAATTTTGGTCCTCAGTCACGTGGTTTGGCCACCATCTTGAATTTTGTCAGAAACGGAGCACATCTTGTAGAGCCTATATCTCTGGGACTACGATAGGTACAGCCTTATAGTTTGTAGTATTGTATTGTCCAGAAGCAGCTCTTTCAGAAGTGTGTGTACCATTTTTACGTAGGTTCAATAGTTTCGCCGCTATAGAAGAATCAAAATTGTCAAATTTTCAAATGAAGACATTATTAGGGTTGCAAGCCACAGGCGTGCAAACCTATTGTTATTGCTAATGTGTGATTCCGCCGGATTTTGTGTCAACTGTATCCCGGCCGCTGTTTAACCGATGAAGTCGAAACTTCACATAAGTATTGGGGAATGTGAGATCTAGTGCATATCAAAAGAAGAAGCTGATTGGTCAGATGGTTTGGCGGCCATCTTGGATTTTTCCTAAAACCTTTCAAGATCTTCTCCTCTGGAACCGCTGGGTCGATTGACTCGAAACTTGGTACACATGCTCAATGGATCTGGGGCTCTCAGATTTGCATTTGAAAATTTGTTCCGTAAAACAAGATGGCCGCCATTGACCAATCAAAATTGTCGGTTTTTCAAATAACGGATTTGGACGGGGAAAGTGGCTACATATATGCACTGCGATATGGCGATCATGAATATGCAAAAATTTTGGTCCTCAGTCACGTGGTTTGGCCACCATCTTGAATTTTGTCAGAAACGGAGCACATCTTGTAGAGCCTATATCTCTGGGACTACGATAGGTACAGCCTTATAGTTTGTAGTATTATATTGTCCAGAAGCAGCTCTTTCAGAAGTGTGTCTACCCTTTTTACGTAGGTTCAATAGTTTCGCCGCTATAGAGGAATCAAAATTGTCAAATTTTCAAATGAAGACATTATTAGGGTTGCAAGCCACAGGCGTGCAAACCTATTGTTATTGCTAATGTGTGATTCCGCCGGATTTTGTGTCAACTGTATCCCGGCCGCTGTTTAACCGATGAAGTCGAAACTTCACATAAGTATTGGGGAATGTGAGATCTAGTGCATATCAAAAGAAGAAGCTGATTGGTCAGATGGTTTGGCGGCCATCTTGGATTTTCCCTAAAACCTTTCAAGATCTTCTCCTCTGGAACCGCTTGGTCGATTGACTCGTAACTTGGTACACATGCTCAATGGATCTGGGGCTCTCAGATTTGCATTTGAAAATTTGTTCCGTAAAACAAGATGGCCGCCATTGACCAATCAAAATTGTCGGTTTTTCAAATAACGGATTTGGACGGGGAAAGTGGCTACATATATGCACTGCGATATGGCGATCATGAATATGCAAAAATTTTGGTCCTCAGTCACGTGGTTTGGCCACCATCTTGAATTTTGTCAGAAACGGAGCACATCTTGTAGAGCCTATATCTCTGGGACTACGATAGGTACAGCCTTATAGTTTGTAGTATTATATTGTCCAGAAGCAGCTCTTTCAGAAGTATGTCTACCCTTTTTACGTAGGTTCAATAGTTTCGCCGCTATAGAGGAATCAAAATTGTCAAATTTTCAAATGAAGACATTATTAGGGTTGCAAGCCACAGGCGTGCAAACCTATTGTTATTGCTAATGTGTGATTCCGCCGGATTTTGTGTCAACTGTATCCCGGCCGCTGTTTAACCGATGAAGTCGAAACTTCACATAAGTATTGGGGAATGTGAGATCTAGTGCATATCAAAAGAAGAAGCTGATTGGTCAGATGGTTCGGCGGCCATCTTGGATTTTCCCTAAAACCTTTCAAGATCTTCTCCTCTGGAACCGCTGGGTCGATTGACTCGTAACTTGGTACACATGCTCAATGGATCTGGGGCTCTCAGATTTGCATTTGAAAATTTGTTCCGTAAAACAAGATGGCCGCCATTGACCAATCAAAATTGTCGGTTTTTCAAATAACGGATTTGGACGGGGAAAGTGGCTACATATATGCACTGCGAGATGGCGATCATGAATATGCAAAAATTTGGTCCTCAGTCACGTGGTTTGGCCACCATCTTGAATTTTGTCAGAAACGGAGCACATCTTGTAGAGCCTATATCTCTGGGACTACGATAGGTACAGCCTTATAGTTTGTAGTATTATATTGTCCAGAAGCAGCTCTTTCAGAAGTGTGTCTACCCTTTTTACGTAGGTTCAATAGTTTCGCCGCTATAGAGGAAACAAAATTGTCAAATTTTCAAATGAAGACATTATTAGGGTTGCAAGCCACAGGCGTGCAAACCTATTGTTATTGCTAATGTGTGATTCCGCCGGATTTTGTGTCAACTGTATCCCGGCCGCTGTTTAACCGATGAAGTCGAAACTTCACATAAGTATTGGGGAATGTGAGATCTAGTGCATATCAAAAGAAGAAGCTGATTGGTCAGATGGTTCGGCGGCCATCTTGGATTTTCCCTAAAACCTTTCAAGATCTTCTCCTCTGGAACCGCTTGGTCGATTGACTCGTAACTTGGTACACATGCTCAATGGATCTGGGGCTCTCAGATTTGCATTTGAAAATTTGTTCCGTAAAACAAGATGGCCGCCATTGACCAATCAAAATTGTCGGTTTTTCAAATAACGGATTTGGACGGGAAAAGTGGCTACATATATGCACTGCGAGATGGCGATCATGAATATGCAAGAATTTTGGTCCTCAGTCACGTGGTTTGGCCACCATCTTGAATTTTGTCAGAAACGGAGCACATCTTGTAGAGCCTATATCTCTGGGACTACGATAGGTACAGCCTTATAGTTTGTAGTATTATATTGTCCAGAAGCAGCTCTTTCAGAAGTGTGTCTACCCTTTTTACGTAGGGTCAATAGTTTCGCCGCTATAGAGGAATCAAAATTGTCAAATTTTCAAATAATGCCGAAAATCGCATAATTTGAGAAGTACAATTCTGTTCAATATTACACAAACAACGAGTCGGGTTATTCTGAGTTTTGGCATAGGTACTCCTTGTATAACTGCTATGATGGCAGTGAAATTGCAGGATGATCGTATTAATAGTTCCGAAGCTATGGTAGAACGTGAAATTTGAGTAGGTCTGAGCATATGGCTGAAAGTAAACTTCACAAAAGCACACTGTGAAAGCACTATCTCCAGTCGACTAAATTCCAAGCTCAACTTTCTCCATTCAGGTCTTTGTCTGGACTCCAGGGACCGTTTTCTGTACTTATTTCAACGTACTAACATTTTGATTTCGATGAAGGAGCCGTCTAGGGCACAAACAGAGGCCAGAAACGTGTTTCCCACGTGCTGCTGACCAAGAAAAAGTGTTTTTTGAAGCTCTAAATCCATTTATTAGGAACATTATTAGGGTTGCAAGTCACAGGCGTGCACACCTATTGTTATTGCTAATGTGTGATTCCGCCGGATTGTGTGTCAACTGTACCGTTGTTCGACCGATGAAGGTATTGGTATTGGGGAATGTGGAATCTAGCTCATATTAACCCTACCTGGCCTGGGGGGGGGGCGGAAAGTCCCCCCTAGTGAACTTTTCTCTGCTGCTCCGAAACGACAAAACCGAGGAGGCTGAAACCTAGTGACTTTTAAGCTTATCTTATTGGGGTCATTTTGAGCCTATTTTCAATAATCGACCTCAAAAAGGCCGAAAAATGGCTTCCGAGATGAGTACGTCACTGTGACGTCATCATGGCGGCCATCTTGGATTTTTTTACATTTTCCGGTAGAGCTTGAACGCAAGATACTGTGTGGTAAGTTTCAGCGCTCTAGCCTTAGTGGTAGAGAAAATATATAGGGGGGGGGCACTTTCCGCCCCCCCCCCAGGCTGCGATACACCCCAAATCGCCCAGGCCAGATAGGGTTAAAAGAAGAAGCCGATTGGTCTGATGGTTCGTCGGCCATCTTGGATTTTCCCTAAAAAGATTTTCTCCTCTGGAACCGCTGGGTCGATTGACTCGAAATTTGGTACACAGGATCTGTGGATCTAGGGCTCTCAAATTACGATTTGAAAATTTGCTCCATAAAACAGAATGGCCGCCATTGACCAATCAAAATTGTCGGTTTTTCAAATAACGGATTTGGACGGGGAAAGTGGCTACATATATGCATTGCGATATGGCGATCACTAATGTGAAAAATTTTGGTCCTCGGTCACGTGGTTTGGCCGCCATTTTGAATTTTGTCAGAAAGTGACTGAACACATCTTGTAAGTGGTATAACTCTGGAACTATAGGTGGTACGGCCTTGCGGCTTGTAGCATTATATTGTCCAAGAGCCGCTCTTTCGGAAATATGCCAACATTTTTCACCTATCTTCAATAGTTTTCCCACTATTCTCCATCGTAATTCGCTTAAATTTGTCAATTATGGGATTTTCATGTAACAGATTTCGATAGCGGATGTGACTATATGTATGTTATTGGACACGCTGCTGCTGAATATAGTGGATTCCTCGCGGTTGAGCCCATCAGATGTAATGAATACCCAAATAAGACGCCCATTGGTCAGATGCTTTGGTGGCCATCTTGAATTTGCCCTAAACATTCCAAGAGCATCCTCTCTGGAACCGCGGAGACGATTGACTCAAAAACTTGGCATACGTAATTGATGGATCGAGTTCTCTCAGCTTCCTATTTTAAAAGTTACTCCGTTGAACAAATGGTCGCCATTGACCAATCAAAATTGTCGGATTTTCAAATCACGCATTTGGATGGGAAAAGTGACTACATATTTTTATTATTCCGCCAGATTTTGTGACCTGTTTTTCTTCAACACCGCTATAGTGATGTAGTTGAAACTTCACACAGTCATTGGGATCAGTCAGATCTAATGCATATCCAAAGAGGAAGCCGATTGGCCAAAAGGCTTGGCGGTCATCTTGGATTTACCCTCCAAAAAAGCATTATTTCAAAGATCTTCTCCTCTGGAACCGCTTTGTCGATTGACTTGAAACTTGGTACACATGATCTATGTATCTGGGGCTCTCAAATTACGATTTGAAAATTTGCTCCGTAAAACAAAATGGCCGCCATTGACCAATCAAAATTGTCCGTTTTTCAAATGACGGATTTGGACGGGGAAAGTGGCTACATATATGCATTGTGATATGGCGATCACGAATATGCACAAATTTTGATACTCGGTCACGTGGTTTGGCCGCCATCTTGAATTTTGTCAGAAACGGAGCATATCTTGTAGAGCCTATATATCTGGAACTACGATAGGTACAGCCTTGTAGTTTGTTGTAGTATATTGTCCAGGAGCCGCTCTTTCGGAAATATGTCAACCGTTTTTACCTATCTTCAATAGTTTTCCCGCTATTCTCCATCGTATTTCACCCAAATTTGTCAATTATCCGATTTTTAATGTAACGGATTTCGATAGCGGAAATGACTATATGTAAGTTATGGGACACATAGATGATGAATTTGGTGAGTTCGTGGTAGTTGAACCCATTAGATCTAATGAATACCCAAAGAAGAAGCCGATTGGTCAGATGCTTTGGCGGCCATCTTGGATTTACCCTAAAATCTTTCAAGATCTTCTCTGGAACCGCTGGGTCGATTGACTCGAAACTTGGTACACATGACCTATGGATCTGGGGCTCTCAGATTACGATTTGAAAATTTGCTCCGTAAAACAAAATGGCCGCCAATGACCAATCAAAATTGTCGGTTTTTTAAATAACGGATTTGGACGGGGAAAGTGGCTACATATATGCATTGTGATATGGCGATTAGGAATGTGCAAATATTTTGGTCCTGGGTCACGTGGTTTGGCCGCCATCTTGAATTTTGTCAAAAAATGAACACATCTTTTAGGGTCTATAACTCTGGAACTATAGGTGGTACAGCCTTGCAGTTTGTTGCTTTATATTATCCAGGAGAAGCTCTTTCGGAAATATGTTAAGCATTTCAACGTAGCTTCAATAGTATCCCTGCTATTCCCAGATGTAAATCACCCAAATTTGCGAATTGACAGATTGTTCTTCAGTGGTAACTATGTAGGTTAGATCTAAAAGGAATAAATAGCGTTTTGCCAAATCGGCTTCCAGGTCTAAAACTACTGTTGTTGGTTCATTGTCTGCGATATGTGCTTGCAACCCGAGGATTGCCGCTCGCGGCTATATTTATTATTATTATTATTATTCTTTCCGCCAGATTTTGTCCATTCTATAAAATCAATATTACTGCATCGTCGAAGCTGAAGCTTCACATGGTGGTTGGGGACCTTTCGGTTTAATGCATATCCTAAGAAGAAGCCCATTGGTCAGAATCGTTGGCGGCCATCTTGGATTTACCGAAAAACATTCCAAGATCTTCTTCTCTGGAACCACTTGACCGATTGACTCGAAACTTGTTACACATGATCGATGAATCTGGGGCTCTCAGATTTCTATTTAAAAATTTGCTCCGTAAATTAAGATGGCCGCCATTGACCAATCAAAATTGTCGGATTTTCAAATAACGGATTTGGACGAGGAAAGTGACTACATATATGCATTGTCATATGGCGATCACGAATATGAAAAATTTTGTACCTAGGTCACGTGGTTTGGCCGCCATCTTGAATTTTGTCAGGAACGGAGCACATCTTGTAGAGCCTATATCTCTGGAACTACGGGGGTTACAGCCTTGCAGTTTGTTGCATTATATTCTTCAGGAGCAGCTCTTTCGGAAATATGGCATCCATTTCTACGTAGCTTCAATAGTTTTGCCGCTATTCTCCATCGTATTTCACCCAAATTTGTCAATTATCCGATTTTTAATGTAACGGATTTCGATAACGGAAATGACTATATGTAAGTTATGGGACACAACGATGATGAATTTGGTGAGTTCGTGGTAGTTGAACCCATTAGATCTAATGAATACCCAACGAAGAAGCTGATTGGTCAGATGCTTTGGCGGCCATCTTGGATTACCCTAAAATCTTTCAAGATCTTCTTCTCTGGAACCGCTCGGTCGATTGACTCGAAACTTGGTAAACATGACCTATGGATCTGGGGCTCTCAGATTACGATTTGAAAATTTGCTCCGTAAAACAAAATGGCCGCCAATGACCAATCAAAATTGTCGGTTTTTCAAATAACGGATTTGGACGGGGAAAGTGGCTACTTATATGCATTGTGATATGGCGATGACGAATGTGCAAAAATTTTGTTCCTGGGTTACGTGGTTTGGCCGCCATCTTGAATTTTGTCAAAAAATGAACACATCTTTTAGGGTCTATAACTCTGGAACTATAGTTGGTACAGCCTTGCAGTTTGTTGCTTTATATTATCCAGGAGAAGCTCTTTCGGACGTATGTTAAGCATTTCAACGTAGCTTCAATAGTATCCCTGCTATTCCCAGATGTAAATCACCCAAATTTGCGAATTGACAGATTGTTCTTCAGTGGTAACTATGTAGGTTAGGTCTAAAAGGAATAAATAACGTTTTGCCAAATCGGCTTCCAGGTCTAAAACTACTGTTGTTGGTTCATTGTCTGCGATATGTGCTTGCAACCCGAGGATTGCCGCTCGCGGCTATATTTTTACTTGTTATAGGGAGGTTGCGTCTTATAGGTGTGCACCTGTGCGACCTACCCAGGCGTTATGTCGAAGTCAATAAATAAAAAAAATAAAATAAATATAACCAATGTCATTGCGACTGTACAATATTCCTTGAAAAGAACGTAAAGTTCGAAACTGCAGTCGGAATAGAATGATATAGAAAGTCAAGAAGGCTATTTGCTATTTTACTTATACACTTCTCCACATCAGAAGACCGCTCTTTTTATACCTATATAAGGATATATATCCACCCTCACTGAATTTGAAGGACGCTACCGATAGCCATAACGGTACATAATATTTAGACCTGTATCTCTATCAGAATGAAACAGGCCTTCTCTCTCGTTGACTTTCTTTATGCCAACAGATATGATTACAGTTTCGACATCGTAAAATATCCCTTTCTAGACATTTGTAGCATTTGTTGGATCCTGTGTTAAATGTGACGATTTCAATCAACGTCACGAAATATTATTGCAGAAACTTATGAAACAGAGCTATACCACCAAGCGGCTCCACTCAAAGTTTTCCAAATTTGGGAAATTTCGCATGCTGATAGCAAAATACGAGCGTAGCGTGCAAGATCTATAGAGTAGCATTTCGTAACTTCTGTCTAATTCCGCTTAACCATGAACTAATGGTCGTATGAACACATGTACTTCAGGATCTCATGAAGTTCACATGAACAGGCGCAATCGAAGCGTGACTGGTATACATCATTCTTTACATAAGGCCTTTACAACAAAAATCATATGGATTAAGATTACTGATCAGCGATACGGATTTGACATTTTGGAACATCCTGATGTTTTGCCGGTATCATTGGAAATTGTTGACCGTTTCTCTCTTGCAGGAATCTAGCTTATGTTTATGTATACAATGTTTTCTTTGAATTTGGTGCTAATGCTGTCATTTGAATTAGGTCTTTGGATTATGGGCGCTGTAATACTATAAAGGACGATGGCTGACTATTGGATGACGGACTAGAAGCCTGTAACGTAACATATCCATAATTTAATTATGCCCTGAAGTTTCGACTGGATAGCACATTTTAGTTCAGTCACAGAATTTGACCTGTCTTTGGATGATGGTAACCTTTCGATGTATGATATCTCTACCTCTACACTACTCTGGTTGATCAAAACCTGTGTCCTAATTTGAGAATCGATGTAAATATAACAATTATCCATGGTCGGAAGCCGTCTGTCGAATGGCAAATCTGATGCCAATAAGCAAGTTAGGAAGATGCCTATTATTTGTCCCCCCCCGCCCCCTTGTTTCCACATTTTTAAACGAAAGTGTTGTATTTAACATTATAAATGTCCGAGTACACTGTAAATGTGGCGTATAGGATTTAAACACCATCATGACACGTTTAGGTCTAAACGTGTTCAGGAAAGTGTTAAAAATCGATACACATTTTACTTTTGACACATCACAAATTAAACATGTTGTGAATATAAACACATTCCGCAACACATAAGTATATGACATGTTTAGCATTTAAACACATTTCATGGATCTTAACACATTCTTAAACACATTCCTAAACGCGAATATTTTAGGCGTTTAACTCAGAACCCAATCCTGAACACAATAGAGAAGCACAAAGCATGACATGTTTAGCATTTAAACACAAATTGTCGGATATCTTCAACACATTACTAAACGCATATTTCATGTGTTTAATTCAAACACACAAACCTAAACGTAATATTGTGTTTACATGGCGTGACAAATTTGCATATTTTGTATTTGGCTTCATTCATTAGCTGCTTGCCCTAAAGTATGTGAAAATACGCCTAGAAGCATTCAAATACATGATTTCATCGTTGAGCTTTAGTTTTGAAATAGTTTGGTGAAGTCGTATAAACATCGACGACGGATTATTTTGTGTGCAGTGTAACACAATCCGCGAAGTAATACAACACTTGTCTCCTCTGACGTCACACATTTGCGCGCGCGCGAAACGGGCACTTCTGCAGGACCCCTTCTGCAAGACGACAGAATCAGGTGATGCTGAACAGCAAGGTGAGAATCTTGTCTCATCGATGTTATTTATGACAGATATGTACAGTTTTATGCCTGTATCATTCATTTTATTAGCCGTTGAATTTGATGTAAGACCGATGTTGCGTATTAGGGAATCGGTACCGTAATGTAGTTTATGTTGGATAAAATGACGAAATGTTTCGTCATCATGTCATTTTGCTCGCGACGGAGTGGGCCTTGACCTGCAATCTTTGAAGGTAAAATGAAGAGCTATTTTTGAAGTAAATTTGGCGACATGGTTTTTGTTATCACGATTGTTGGGGGGGGGGAGGGGTGTTGCCTTGAAGCATTGAAATGTATGGTGCCGCATCATGACTTCGAATGACACTGATGACGTTGCAGGGTGGTGAGGGAAGTGGGGGCGGGGGTATTTCATCGTAGTCTTTGCTTCATTGTCATTCATAAATGTATTGTTCATTCGGCATGTAATTGTTCAAATGTGGGGACTCACTGTCATTGTGTTGTATGAAAATTTGGGAAATAATTATATTCGGGAAAAGAGAAAATATTTATATTGTTATTAACAACATCAATTGGGGTGGTGAGGGAAGTGGGGGGGGGGTATTTTTTATTTCACCGTGGTCTTTGCTTCATTGCCATTCATAAATGTATTGTTCATTCGGCATGTAATGGCCCAAATGTGGGCACTGTCATTGTGTTGTATGAAAATTTTGGAAATAATTATATTCCGAAAAAAAAGAAAGATATTTATATTTTTATTAACAACATCAGCAATATCGACGAAGACACCCAAGGACAGACAAGCCATGGTGGTGACTGGTACACTTGGCTTGTTGGATTTCCCTGTACCGTACACATTTTTTTTTCCGGTACACATGTAGTTTATGCTTTTCAGGCATTGAGTTATTACCCGTAGCTATGCTTTTCTGTACTGGAGGTAGTTTTATAGGAACCACGGTAAGAAGCTTCGGTGAACTTTCTGACAATTTCTTCTAACAGTTTGAAATAGTTTAGTACGATAGTACAGGTATTAACTTTTTCAATTTGCTCTGTTCATTTTCTGACCTGGCAGTGTGACTAATGTCACAGGACCTACGAAGGGTAGGCATTAGGACTCCGACGCGAACTAAACTCTTGGAAATCCCTCTCCCCAACCCCCAGTTGAATCCTGCCTATATCAAGTTGGGCACTGCCCAAGTCAGAATCAGCAGTGATTTTCATCGAAAATCACCAGAAATTTTCATCAAAAGTAGGTCAGCTCAGAACTTGCTGGTAACAGTCCTCTAATGCACCTTCATGCCAAAAATCAAGGTTCTAATGTCAACAGTTCTCCTTTTTTGCCGACGAAAGGATTCGGATGGACTGACTCACTCGCTCATTACCGGACAATTTGCAAATGAGAGGAATAAGGCCACTGTGGACCGTGGTCACATTCTGCCAAAATTCTTACAAAGTTACAGTGTTGGTCGAGGGGGTCAGAATGCATTTCTTCGCTCAGTCAATCAATGACAAACTACTCGCTATAGTAAAACTGCCTGCATGCAACTGTTTTCAGGAATTTGACTAGAAGACTCCTCTGTACCTGTGGATAGACTATGGGGTGTCTCTATGTTGATATTACAGATCAAACTGAAAAGTGCCGGTTTTCCTTCTGCCACAGGCTTCTGTTGAAGGTTTGTAAATATATATGATTTCTTGAGTATGCGATTCACAAAGTAATAACTCAGTTTGTGGTGGGGGGGGGGGAGGGGGCATCGGAGCGTAGGAGATTCAAACATAATCAGAGCGGGGTGGGTTGGGGGGCTGAGGGGGACCTAATTCTTACTCAAATTTACCAACAGCCATTCAAGTGCACCTCTTGCCTCTTGTTGGCAACTTTTAAATCCCACTTTAATTAGTGTTAGAGTACCGGTACATGTATTTTGTGAAAATATTTCATATGATTTATCAAAACTTCAAATGCATGTGTAAACAAGTATAGGTCTATCATCTCTGTTCTTTATAAATGTATGGGAGATATAATCACGAAGGATGCGTTTTGGGTCAGTGAAAGTGACAACCGACCCTTTTTGACATTTCTGTTTTCACAGTTTTATGCCATATATATTTGGAAAGCTTGAATTACATATATTAATAATCCATCGAGTACAGTAATGGTGTTTCATACTCCCTTGAATAAGTACATTCACATGATTGTAATCAAACAATACTGGTAATATGAGTTATACAATTACATTTATGCCTATTTATATAATATATTAATATTTTTATAGAAGGAAGATGCCAGAATCAAAAGTTACGATGTACTGGAACACCTCACTCGAACAGAAGATGGTGTGAAGTATGCAAGGAGTTCCTGCAACACTACAGATCTAATTTGCAGAAAGGATGTAAGTACTGTTGATGAGAAATCTCCACTTCTTTTGTTTGATTTTTAACTTTAGAGCCCCAAAGAACCTTATTCATTTTGAGTTAAAAATACTGGCTTTCCTTGCCTTACAGTTCTTTGTATAGCTTGCCCATGCTTTTTCTTTCAATATCAAGAGAAACAGACAATCACTTTCAAGTATGCATTGCATAGTATGAATTGGTACCAAATTTAAAGAAAAAAGAAAAAAAGCCTAATTGTGGGCAGAAAAGAGCTCATCAGAAGATAGCAGATATTCATACTATGACCTAAATCATTTCTATAGAAAAGGTCACTTCATCTATTCTCTGTTGAGAAGCATTTCTCTGGATCATTGAGTGCAATTCATATGCCATTTCACCAGTTGAGAAAATCCGTGATTGCCTTATAGTGTAATTTAAATTAGGTACCCTTGTATGAGTGGGTGAGTGAGTAGTAGGGTTTAGCGTCGTTTTCAACCTTGTTTCAGTCATATCACGACGGTGCCTACATGTACCATAACACGAGAGTGCTCACATTTCCTATAATTACCCTGGACACTGATCAGTCCAGCCAGTACAGCACGCGGTCTCCTGTCCAAGTATTGACCGAGCTTAACAATGCTTAACTTCGGTGATTCGACAAGAACCGGTGTGTTACCCTTGTAGGATTACTGTATTCTGTTGTTAACTGTAAATCTGGTAAATTGTGATGGCCTAATGAATAAGAACATCTGCCCTTCAGGCCATGTGTTTTAGGTTCAATCTCAGGCCGCAGGAGTCGAAATTTACACATGTCTGCCTCCCCTGGTAATTATGCCCCCCTCTAATTAGAGGGGGGGCATATAGCGATCGCTTTGTCCGTCCGTCCGTCTGTCCATCCGTCTGTCCGTCCGAGTTTCTTGTCCGCGCGATATCTCGGTTAATATTTGATGGACAGGATTGAAACTTGCATGGAATGTGGCCAGTACCTCGTAGTTTTTTCCGAGTTCTGGTATAATTTTCAAGAGTTATGGCCCTTTTTCTGAAATCTCTGTGAATGGGACTTGTCCGGGCTGGATCTTGGTTAATATTGTATGGACAAGTGTGAAATTTGCATGATATGTGGTCAGTGCCCCACAGTTGTGCAGCGTAAAGTTTCTCCCCGTTTCGCTTATATTTTCAAGAGTTATGGCCCTTTATTCCTGAAATCTCCGTGAATTGGGACTTGTCCGGGCTGGATCTCGGTTAATATTGTAGGGACAATTATGAAATTTGCAGCATATGTGGTCAGTGCCCTGTAGTTGTGCAGCATGAAGTTTCTCCGCGTTTTGCGTAAATTTTCAAGAGTTATGGCCCTTTTTTTCTTCAAATCTTTGTGAAGTGGGACTTGTCCGGGCTGGATCTCGGTTAATATTGTGTGGACAATTATGAAATTTTCAGGATATGTGGTCAGTGCCCTGTAGTTGTGAAGTTTCCCCGCCTTTCGCATATATTTTCAAGAGTTATGGCCTTTTTTTTCTTCAAATCTTTGTGAATTGAGACTTGTCCAGGCTGAATTTCGGTTAATGTTGTATGGACAATTAAGAAATTTGCAGGATATGTGGTCAGTGCCCTGTAGTTGTGCAGCGTGAAGTTTCTCCGCATTTCGCTTATATTTTCAAGAGTTATGGCCCTTTTTTCTTGAAATCTTTGTGAATTGGGACTTGTCCAGCCTGGATCCCGGTTAATATTGCATGGACAGGTATGAAATTTGCATGATATGTGATCAATGCCCCATAGTTGTGCAGGATGAAGTTTCTCTGCTTTCGGTTATATTTTGAAGACTTATGATCCTTTGTTTATCAAACCTAAGTGAATGGGATATATTTATTTGTCCAGGCTGGATCTCGGTCCATAACCGAGTTGAAAATGGCTATATATATGTCATTCTACATTCCAAAGCAGACCACATAGGTCCTGAAGTATGAAATTGCCCCAAAAAGAGTTAATTGGGTGCAAAATTCAAAGTTTACTGATCGCTTCATAATTTCACCACAATATACTCCCAAGGAATGTAGGTCTCATTTTCGGATTGGACGAAAGCCCCGGCGACCATCTTGCATCAAAACATTGTATTATCGCTTGTTGGTCGATACTTTGAATATGTATTATGCGAGGCATGGCCAAAAAATTGACTGAAATAGAAGTTTCATAATCATGAAGGCCTCCACCGACCAATACAGAACAGAACAATGGCGGGGCAGTGTCGAATTAAAGCGGAAGGGGGGGCATACAATTGAGCAATCTCTGATTGCTTCCTTCTTGTGTTTTATAGAAAGACGGGTAGACGAATAAAATACCTGTCTCCAGTGACAGGTAGCCAATAATTTACTTTATTTTCATTATGGTGTTCAAAATATATCTTTGATAAAATTCATTCAAACAGCTGCAAATTAATGCATGGAAACAAGGTGTCATTAATTTATTGGTAACATGTAGCTGCTTTGTCGTTAATTGTGAATTACATGTACTCGCCAATTTCAACGACCACTTGTTCAGGTAATTCTTAAAGGTGACGGGTACACTTTTTGATCTGCTGTCTCGTGTGACTGTTAAATTAGTTTTAATATTTCGACTCCTGGGCCGGGTCAGCTTGAAAATTGTAACTTGTTGCTTACTAATTTGGACTTAGTTTTAAGAGGATAGATCAAAGGCTGGGGTCCCTGTGTCAGGATAACATTCAGACTGAGAGGCCGGAAAGGACTACACTGATATTGGGGTCTGTCTGGATCATAAATTTAAAAAAAAACTTACTGGTATCAGAGTTTTCTGAAATTTGGTTCTATCCCAAAATGCTCATGTGTTTGGGGCGGGGTGGGAGGGGGGGGGGGGTCACTACAAGTCAGTTGGAATGGCTTTTTTATGACAGGCTGACCACCGGGGGCACCACCATTCATACCCATTCACATCCTGGGGTCAAATCACAATTGTGAATCTTTGGGGACTTCTGTCACTCGGATTTTCATTAACGTTGATTCTCTGTTATTTCACAGCTGAAAGAGTCAAGTGGGACTTCAATACGAAGAGCCTGAAGAGCCAGAGTCCGTTGATATTAATCACCCTCACAGATGTCTGAACTGGCAACAACAGTTTCAGTGTTGGAAATATCAGCTGGAAGTGAAATCACGGGTGCCATGCAGCTCTTGCTCCTAAGTTTAAATGAAGTATTAACTTTTGTTGAATTTTTGGCTACAACATACATCTGAAATCGATTGGAACTTTCCTTATAGAACTTGGAACCCAATACAATTCTTGAATGAAGGTACAGTGTCTATATAGATTTATTCAGTACTTTGAATGTACATAATTTTTGCCCATGTGCATTCCATGATTTCGGGGGCATTCTGACACCGCGGAAAGGACATGCATTTTCCTATTGTGTGGCCACTTTTTCCATCTGAGGAGTAACCACATTGCTAGCTCACTATGCTTGTTCATGGGCATATCTTGGGATCACTTGAGCTTCCGTTCTTGTTACGATGAAAGTTCATTTCACGAAATTCCAATATGAGTGGCGCGGGTGTGATGATCATGGTAGCAGTGCACTAATTGACAATAAAATTCAACTAACTGAGAACTTTACTATTATTCCTTTCATTTATTGTTAGATTTTTTCATTGAGGATTGTGAATATCTAGGAATAAGCAACAACACCTATATCTTACAACTTGTAGTCCATGCAAAATTGTGAATTCATCAGATTGCAGCTATTTTCTTTCCATCAATTTGTGTTTTGCTGTTCCTGGATGTTCATCATCTGATTTGTGAATTTTATGGTGTTTGGATATCACATATCAGCAGGCATCGAAAGGCATATTGGGAATATACCACCGTTGACATCAGAATGAAGGCCAGTTCACTTCCGACATACAATTCTTGAGTCCGAGTGTATTACACAGCAAACCAGCAGGGAGAATATTTTTGTACTGAAACATGTTCACAAACAGGACACAAAATTTGTGTTTAAATCCATGACATGTAATGAATTTAAACATGTGTGCATTTAAACATGTTAAAAAAAGCGGACAAATTTTGTGTCTAGTTTTCTGTTTAGGGTTATGTTTAGCTTTGTGTCTAGATTCTAAACACAATATTCCTAAACATGTTCAGCTTTGTGATTAGGGTCTAATCACAATCTTCCTAAACATGTTTAGCTATGTGTTTAGGCTCTAAGCACAATATTTCTAAACGTGTTTAGCTTTGTGTTTATGGTCTAAACACAATATTCCTAAACATGTTTACATGTAGCTTTGTGTTTAGGATCTAAACACAATAATCCTAAACATGTTAGCATTGTGTTTAGGGTCTAAACACAATATTACTAAACATGTTTAGCTTGTGTTTAGTGGCTCTAAATACAAACTTTCTAAACATGTTTAGCTATGTGTTTACGGTCTAATCACAATATTTCTAAACATGTTGGAAATTAAACGTGTCAAAAACTATGGACAAAATTTGTGTTTAGATTTGTTTAGGATCTAAACACCAAATTTACAGTGTAGTGACAACATTAGATAAAGCGTTAGTCTCAAAGCTTTTAAAAAAAAGTGTTATATCCAGCACTATGGTGCTGTATCCGGAGCCACTTTACAATGCAGAATTTAACACTTGTATAGTGTTGTATTGCTACTGATACAACACTCTGATGTTGGATATAACACTTTTTCAACACCTCCTGAGAGTGTAAGAAATATAACACTTTATATAATGTTGTCACTGGGACATTGATAATGTTAAATGTTACACTTTCATTTTAAGGGCGTGAAATTTCCTGATTCCACCAGTTGTCTCGAAATCAGTGATAACTGTTTACAAAAAGCACAAATCAGGGCAATACTCTACTCAGGCCATCATACGCGACCAGTAATATGCGTTGGCCCATTTATAAAAATGAAGGTTATGCCCTTAACTGACATGAATACTCAAGCGAATTGATAGTATTGGCACGAGAATCTAAGTGGGTCCCAAAAGTAATCTACTCCAAATGCGGTCAAGCACACAAATCTTTTCATTTGATATCACATCTCGAGAGAAACACAACCAGCTCGATTTGAACAAGCAAGCATGTTACTATCGGGTAATATTATAATGAGCAATTTTGAGCAATTTATCCATGCATTTCCTATCAGTTTGAATGCATTTTCTTTCATCTATTTTACTTTTCGGGAGCCACCAGTCTCAATATCCATAAAAGCAAATAAACGAGTTACTGTTGTGTCCGTTCAATATATTCTTTCGTAATCTGTTATCTTTTTCATAATGTACGAAGGTTGCAATGTCTTATCCGCGATTTTCATTTGTAAGAATAAAAGATCGGAACTGATTTGTGATTCGCTATACTATATTTTAATACGGTAGTTTCCAATTTTACGAACCCTGCTTTTTGGTTTGCAATGTAGCCTGCCCTATGTACAAACAAACAGGTAAGTGTAATATTTCAGTGAATTAATTCGTCAAGGTAGTCGACCACCAATCGTGGCTCAGTACAACCTTTCCTACCCGGTATTCAATAAATGTTAAAACTAAAACAGTCAGCACAGAACTCACTGTGTCGATCAGCAAATCCTTATCAAGGGCAGGTATAAGTGCAGTGAGTTGACCCTAACTGATCTTCCTGGGTCATTGTGAGATCGTGCCAGTTACGCCGTTTTAGGGCACCATCACCATTGCACGTTATCGATCGCACCTCGTCATCACGACACAGTGAGTTCATTGCCTATCTGGAATAGCAAGGGACAAACAACAGACGCCCCTCGTAAATTTCTCATTATCATTAGTACTAGTATTCCAGTACCCACGGCATACTCTCGCGCCACAACTATGCGACCCGCTGTGTCGACCCATTCTACTGTAGGGTACAAGCCTGGCCCATGGAATCTCAGCTAATGAAAACCCCAAGTCTCTCGCCCCACCCTATCCCGCGCCACACCTATGCGACCCGCTGTGAGTGAGTAAGGAGTAGGACACGCCACGGATTATACTAGTAGTGATAGTGATTAGAATTTATTAAGTGATATCTAAGCTGTTCAATTTGAACAGAGAATTTCAAGTGTATTGACGCCAATCATTTGTTGATCATAGAGGTTATCTTTAATACATTTTGATTAGTTTAACGGTGCATTGTGGCCTGGTTATTCCAGTTGCGCATGATCAGTACTCCTATAACCGAGAAAGCTAGACCATTATGCACCGTCAGGCCATTCGAAATAGTAACTAAGATATCGGCGATGGAGCCTCAAGGTCTGATGAATATATTCATCTGAATTAGAACATATATGCGTTTAATTTACGAGTTTTCGTTTGGCACAGATATTACGTTTGGGGTTTGGGAAAGGATAGCTTATGGGAAAAACCTTTCTTAATCGAATTGGAAATGCTATAACGGACAGCAGCTGGCCAATAAACGTTGCATTTTCCTTTTTGCTTTTAACCCTTTAATCTTCTCATACAACGCGCCAACTTACACAAAGTCATAATATTGTGCGAATTTTATTTAATTTGACTTAAAGCAGAAGCTAGGAAGCTGAATACGCCCAAAATGGAAACTGGATTTCACTGTACAGAAGATGTCAGATATCACCCAAAACATGTATAACTCAAGCATGAAATTGGAGACCCATTGGGTGATTTGTTGGAAATGATGTATTATGGTATTATGATGCAATACAAACTAGTACGTCAATACCAGATCGTTTTTATCACAATCACAGATGATGCCTTCTATAAAAATGCAATAGGGATCCGAACAGGTAAAGACGAGATATTAACACATATAATGCCTTCTTTCGAAAATCAGTCAAGAAGAAAGCAGCAACCGGAATGACAGGATAAAATATAGGAATAATGAAAAGCAATTTACGAGATTTGCAGTAAAAAGATCGGGAGGAGGTTATTCTTAAGGTTAAAATACAGGCGTCTAGTCAGTCGCTCAAATTATATTCAGCCTTCGTCCATTAAAGAATTTCTGCGTTCATAATCCTAGGACCTAACTCATATAATAGCATTAGCATCAAATTCTAAAAAAAGCCCCGAGATTCAAGCACTTTGTATAATCATTCTGATCTGTATGTATGGTGGACGGAATCGGGCCTTACAGACGGGTGTTCTAAATAAACTCTATAAACATTTGCCGCATTTTACCATGACCCGTTTCTGACATGTGACTGTCACACAACACGAAAATTTCCATCAGAATTATTATATGATCTGTTGTTCGTTATTTTAAACAATTTTCACATAAGCCGTTGATAGGAGTCGTGTTCTGTCGTCCATCAAGTTGTGTGTAGATCACCACAAGAATCTCTCGATCATTGTGATATATCTGGGTAAAATGCTCTCGAATATGAACCTCTGTTGTCGTGTGACTTCTCGGGTACGCCAGGATATTTCCCAGGACCACATGTCGTGTGTCATCATCAGATTATTCCTCAAGCTGAATATTATATTGAAAAATATATCCGAGGATGATTGGCACGCACGTGTATCAAAATGTAGCAACAAATAATCCCATTTCTCAACAGTTCCCAATAAGCCTTTGTATAGCAGTACGGATTCCCCTTTTCTCAAATATGTAAACTGATGGTGTAACACCCGAACTATCGATCATAGTATTTACCCGAATCGTTTGAATTTCTTCAGTGTGAGTAACTCGTTTGTCCACATCATTGATACCCTCAGATTGCGATTTGCCTCATAAATTGATGAATGCATGGTTGCATCAATATGGGGCATTATGTTGAGATGCTAGCCATTTATCATAGTGAATCCGCGGGTCAGCTTTATTCGATAGATTTATGACCCGAAGTATTGTCATTCGGCTCACACGTCTATCAACAATATAAGGAAATTCATGTTTTTAATCTGTTATAATATGACTTGGGTGTAAGACACTGTCTGACTGGACATACAGTCAGAATTGTACTTCAAGTGAATTGTACTTCACTAAAGAAAACTGATCGATTCCAGAGATACAGAAAAGTAGCAAAGAACATAAATCCACGCCGGATATGACTGCAAACGATCAAAGAAAAATAACTCAACTGCGTCACATGCTTTTACCAGGGTAAAACGTTATTTATAAATTAATTATTGCGTTGGATCATTTTAGTCTGCAAAATCAAACCTTTATTACTCCGTTTTCACTCGGATACCACGGACTTAGATAATCCACCGAAATCACACAATACACATTCACAGGAGTTTATCGACAGCAGGTGTCTATATATGGTAGTTTCGAACATGACTTTGCTGTGCGCGTCATGATTGCACGCTCGCATACGTCAGGGGGCCAATTCTCATTGGTTCAGGACTCTGTGATACGCACGTGTATCACAGCTGAGTTGACCTACATACACTGGGCGAATGACTCAAGTTTCCAATTCCGGAAACTTACCGGAAACATATTGGAAACTGTAGAGACACGGTTTTCAAAATGGGAATTATATTGTGGACGGCAAGTACATGTAGGTCAGCGAATATGGTCAATTTGTTCAGACTCTCCTTTCAAACTGAGAAAGGTGAGAGTGGTTCCCCCGTCACGGTCCTTCCCGTCTATTTGCACAATCCCGATTGCCAATAATCGTTACTAAATTTAGCAT
Organism: Hanleya hanleyi; assembly: GCA_036873755.1. Lineage (NCBI taxonomy): Eukaryota > Metazoa > Mollusca > Polyplacophora > Lepidopleurida > Hanleyidae > Hanleya > Hanleya hanleyi. Next base: position 28,808 of record JAVTVY010004958.1, read on the forward strand.
GGTAACCTTGAGGATTTTTCTTAATACTAGTTTTTTTCTGTGCAATTCATTTGGCACTCGCATATCTGTTTTCTGACAAAATGTCGAACCATAATGAAGCCACAAAACAGTATTTATTTTCGTGATCCCTATATATAGGGACCATGAAGGACTTCACTAAGCCGCTGATATTCCAGATATCATAAGACGCATAAGTTCTAAAAGTAGGGCTTGCTCTCAGATCAACTCTGGGATTGCATTGTAGACAGAAATACCTTCCTCTCTTTAAAGATAGACACTTATGTTCGATTTTGCTTCATTTTATCCCTCACAGGCCTGTGCCAAGATTGCCACTAAGATGACGTCCTAATGACGTAATCTCCTCGGAAGCCATTTTTCGCTTATTTATTTTCAGAATTTCTCATTCGTTGTTTTCTCTCAAAAAGCTAATTAATCCGATAGAGAATGATTAGACTAATTTTTTGCCGTTTTAAATAGTTCCCAAAATGGACATAAAAGATCGAAAATACGACTTTTCTAAGGACACGATGTGGCCAATTTGGAATTTTCTCATGACCCTTTGCACCTAAAATTCTCACAATTACAGTGTACGCCAATAAGGTGTGCGGGAAATTTTCAGCTGTCTTGCACAGCTGCGATGAACAATTTGGTAGGGGGAGGCTATATTCTCCTCCAGGTCAGAACGGGTTAATACAATGTCATAGCTAAGAGCGCTTACTATTCAGGATGCTGTAGAAACCGAAATGGTGTTTGAATATCCCTGTAGACGATGAATTAACACTTTCATCAGAGAACCAGAGAGTTGAGCAATAATGTATAATCTTTAATCGTCACCATGGGTATATGTTTTATGCTGGAAACATAAAGCTGTTTTCATTGTAGATCCCTGGCCAGTTGATGTGAAGGTCGATGACGTTTTTGTAATTGCAAACGGTTTTAACTTGGAAGCGTATAGCAACATATACAAAAGACAATAAGTACATTGCGGGATCGTTTGGCTAGAAACATAGATGCATGATTATTACACTCTGTTAAATGAATAAATTCATACATCACCGTGAGAAACAATGCATAGTAACGAAGTTTATCTGATAACCTACTTGTAACCCATACTGGTCAAACCCATGAACGTCTCTATGGGTAGGGATCAGGAAATAAAGCTCCCTGAAGATAGAAATGGCGGGCTTGAGTATGAACAATCAAAGATGACTGACTAGATTGGCTAGATACTTGTGAATGACACTAAGGAATCTGATGAATCTTTAAAGTATTAACTGAGAAATTATACAGCGGTGAACAGGCATACCTCAGGATTAATATGTTACCGTAGTCTCTGTGAACTATATAAATCGAGCTTGGTTTTATCCATTAAGATAATGCAAATCTTATTTGTTGAAAATGGCTACTTCGGTCAGAATACGATAGTTTATGGACCACCATTCATAACAATAATAGAATTACTTGCATCTGCTGATTATTTCCTTGATTTCACATTGAAATATATCTGACAGATGGGGGGTTGCTCGAGTCGATATACACGTAGTTATTATAATTCTGGATATAATTACGAGCGATGCATCGATAAATCTTCATTTTCAAGAAGACGAATAGTGAAGAGAAAGGAGATAGAACGATAATCTGAGAAAGAACATACTCTAAAAGAAAATCTAAATTGATGGTGGCCTTGAGAATTTCGCTGGACCTGGATTGCACAGGGTTATTGTATTTTCGTATGGTTAAGATGTAGTGAGATTAGGTTGAGATTCTCTAGAGGTGAACATATCTCTGTATTAGAAGATTGTGTGTGTTTGGGGGGGGGGGCGACTGTGAGTCCGCTGTTGGACTCTCACAGACCATCGTATGTACAGGATGCAATACAGAAGACGTAGAGAATATAGCTCAATCTATTAGCATACACTCGTGTAAGCTTACGCAATACGAGTCGACTTTTGACGAATTAAAGTGATTGGTGATGATTATTTTTCTCTGATGACGAGGCTGAGATGAGATGAGATGAGATGAACACCCTCCTATTCAAGAACTCATTTGCTATCAAGAGAGAAAACCCATTGTGGCCTCAAACTTCTAAAGAACTCTTACTTTTCCGGTGAATACCCTCTTAATTACTTTCATTGGGCGTAGTTCATGTGGGCACCTTTCTGGTTAATTTCATTTCAGTTGATTTCATTGCTTAGAACATTACTCACTGTAATAGTATGTCCTTGAATTGTTTCTGTAAAACTTATATATATACACAGGGGACGTGATGTAAACTACCATTCCTGATGATGAATAAATATATGTCGAAATACTGAAAAAAAAGGCTGAGATGACGGAAGCACTGACTCTGTCCGCAATTGAAGATGCCTTATTGTTGCGTCGTGTGATTTACGCTAGTATCACTTAAAAATTGCTATTCCGGATTGTGTAGAACCAATTTCAACTTGTACAAATTTTACGATTTCCAAGTGTGGACATAGAGGTTTCATCACCTCCCACTTAGTTCATCATTAACTGAAAAGTATCATTCTGGTAATTCTTATGTTAACCGTCTTTGGTTTTTCTACAACTACTTGAATTGATCTGGTTTCTTGTAAGAAGTTTCGTCAACAGTTTTGTGAGCAGCACCGCCCAGAGACTGCCACTGAAGGTGGATATTCACAGACAATCTGTGAGGATAATGCGGTTGTCTTTATATAAACAGTTCCCCTGCTTCCGATCATGAATGGTATACGGATTATAGAAATTGTTTACCCATCTCACACGGCTCCCATCTTAAATTTGATCAGACAATTTCGAGAAAGGGAATCCATTTGGATGCCGGAAATTGATGCGGTGTCTCTGCTCGGTCTAAATGCCAACGTTAAGGATGTCCGCTGGTGGTTTTTGACTTGGGCAGCCATTTTGCCTGTTTTTCTATTGGATTATCTCCCTTCCCTAGGTTAAGAGAGGAGGATTTCCTTTAAAAGCCTTCTAGCCGAAAATTTTGCGCACCAACATCCATCCAATTTGCTAACTTTTGATAGACATTGTGATTATCTGCAAACAGTTGGAATATAAGAAAAAGTTAAATACTATTTATATGAATTTTTCATGAATATGCTTCAAAACTAGGGCTATTCCCTATGCTTTCTGGGTTATCAAATTGAGCATGGTCCAGTCCACTTAACGTTGCCTACAGCTAAAAAATGCACACCAACCTATATTTTTTTCTTTGTTTCTCCTCATATTACACAATTATGAATGCAACAACACACATTATTCAAAAAGTTAATTACTTTGATTTACCACCAGCGGACATCCTTAACAGGAATGGAAAGGTAGCAAACCGGGAATCAGAAAACTCCAAGATGACCAATCTATTGAAGCATTATCAACGGGTATATCGGAACTAATGTCATAGAAAGTTTAATCACATAGCGATTTACAACCATATTAGTATGAAAAGCAATACGGGTTTAACCAGAAGACTATGCTGTGAAGCGATGTGGCTCTGTCAGTATGTCGGCACCTCTTCTCACTTCCCGCATGTGTTGTAACCAACATGCCAAACGTTGGTAAAACATGCGTTACTTCCAAAGCTATCAAAGAGTTTGACTCAAACTACTGCACGTCCGATGTCAATACATGGTAACGTTAATATGGTATGTATTGCGGATCTTAAAATTTTGTCGATGAACGAAGCAAAATATAGTGAGCCAACGACTGTCAGTCTGATGGGCGAACACTGAAATTACGCAGCTAACTGATCGAAACGAGAAAATGTAGAACATATTGTATTGAGCGCTTTTATCTGTCAAGTAAATTCTGTTAACTTTTTATCTTTTGGTTATGTTAATTTAAGTGCTAAACTGAATAATGAAACAGATCTTTGGAGCATGGACCTTTAGAAACTATTAATGGACGACGACTTCCCAATGAATGACGGATCTGAAGCACTGGCTCGATCGTGCTAACGGCGAAGTTGTCAACACTATACGCCACATCGACAAAAATAATGTTCTCCGAGAAAATTTTCAAAAATTGACAGACAGCGTGATGCAATATTTTCATGCGGACCTCAAAGTAATTTCGTTATTGTTCCTGTAGGTAAGTCCCCGAATAATTATACTTATATTCAAATGTTATTATTACCAGGTGCCGGTTAAGGGTTGAGTATAGTCCACCTGCGTTGTGTCGACATAATTCTGTACTGAAATTATTTTGGAAGATTTATGCAACAAAGTTTCTCAATGAAATGCATATTTTTCTTCATACATATATACACAAATTTTAGTGGACTCCCATAATGCACTATACACGGACAGACCCATAGCGGATTCTAAAAGATGTACAGCCATACTTCTCTCCTCTCGTCTAACAACAGCCCTACATAAATGAAATTAATTTTGGGAACATGAACGCCACAGGACCTGACACGAACTGAACTCTTGGAACACCCCATTTGAAATCCTGCATATGTTAAGATGGACACTGCCCAAGTCAGAATCACCCGTGATTTTCATCAAAAATCACCAGAAATTTTCATCAAAAGTAGGTCAGCTCAGAACGTGCTGGTAGCAGTCCCCTAAATCATCTTCATGCCAAAAATCAAGGTTTTGATGTCAACGGTTCTCCTTATTTTGCCGACGAAAGGATTCGGATGGACTGACTGACTCACTCACTCACTAATTACCGGATAATTTGCAAATGAGAGCCTACTTCGTAGAAAAATAAATGTATATTAATGGTAGAAGCCCAAAGGCTCTCCTCAGGTCTATTGTACTTAAGGAATATCATTCCTGGGATATTTCTTTGTTGATAGATTTGCTTGAATGTCTCATTAACCCTATTTGGCATGGGCGATTTGGGGATGTATCGCCGCCTTGAGAAAGGGATGCTGATTAAATATTCCGTTATTCCTCAGACTAGGGTTTGAAACTTATCCCACTACATCTTTGTGTCCACTACATCTTTGGGTCAAACTTTCAGAAAAAGTAAACAAATGCTAAATGATCGCACTGGTTTCGTCACAGTGACGTTATTTTCCCAGATGCCATTTTCGACCGATATTTAATCATCTCAAATTCTAGCGCACTTCTGCCCTCACAAATGCACACAATTTGCAGGAAAAAACGACCATGCATGTCAACAAGTGAATATGAATATATACTGGTACATAAACTGTGAAAATTATCCCAGAAATATAAGCTACAAATTTACTAGGGGGTGGGCAACCAAATACGGATAATAGTGTGGATGTGTAATTCGGAAACATTATATACCAACAGCGTAGTTATCTCAATGGGTGCAAACAGCGAGCTATTTTGGCTATGAATACGCTTGTATGCAGAGATTGCCCATTATAATGTCGAATTACAAACGTCTGGTCCGTCATTCATTATTCAGCCGTCGTCCATTAAAGAATATCCGCGCCCAAAAGACCTATTCAATATTCCATAAAGCAGTATTAGAACCAAGTCCCAAAAGACAACCATAGTATACATAAACATTTTTCTGTTTCCTGCAAGGGAGAAGCGGTCAACAGTTTTCAATGATGCTGGCAAGACATGATGATGTTCCAAAAATATCAAATCCGTATCGCTGATCAGTATTCTTAATCCATATGACATTCGTTGTAATGTCGTCATCTAGAGAATGATGTAACTCATTCACGCTTTGATTGTGCCTGTTCATATGAAGACCACGGGGATCTTGAAGTATATGGCCCTAGTCCCGGGCTAAGCGGAATTAGACACCAGTTACGGAACGTAACGCCAGAGATCTTGCACGCTATGCTCGTATTTTGCTATCAGCATGCGATAATTAGAGAAACTTAGAGAAACTGAGACACTTTAAGTGGAGGCGCATTTTGGCGTAGCCCTGTTTTATAAGTTTCTGCAATAATGTATTATGACGTTGATTAAAATCGTCATATTTAACACAGGATCTAGCAAATGCTACTAGGCGAGATATGTATAAGCCATATGCAGGTCACACTGGAATATCCTGGAAGGTCGTTTCTTCTCGTTCATCAAGCGCTATTTACGCGCCCTCCTGGCTTTGGATAACCACTATGTAAGTGATGCTGTGATGGATACATAACCCCCCCACCAACACACACACTCGCTGATAGTCAAGACGGGATTCCACTAATAGACTTATCCTTCTTCAAAAAAAAAAAAAAATGTCTTACTTCCACGCCGATACGACAAGAGAGACGATTACAATATTTGGCTTTCATGTGCTTACGTACCCATTTTGAATAGCAATATTTTCATGCCCTGCTTATCAACATTTGCGAGATCATGTGAAAAATATAACGATTTCAATCATCGCTACAAATATTATTGTAAAATCTTGTCAAACAAGGCTGTTCCGTCAAATGTCCTTATTATCAGCTTTAGAAGATCTTTTTAGTCGAGTGAAAGAAGACTGTATCTTACATGTATGTTATTTAAGAGAAATCGGTTTGTTGCACACGTTTTAATGTGTGTATGTTTTATTGAGTTGGATTACTAAGTTATTGACTTGAATACTTAGAATTTTGTTTGATCGTCGCTATACAGATGAAATATTGCTGAACGCGACGTTAAACCCTAATTCTCTCTCTCTCTCGAAATCTGTATTACCAGTTTCTGAAATTGTTTGATGGATATTGCTCACTAATGGCAAATGACGATCATAAAGTACACAATATTTATCGATTTATTTCGTAGAGTGTCCCTAATTCCATTCACACTGGCCTATGGGGCGCTTGGACACCATGTATTCCGACATAGCTGGAATTTAATTATGACATGGTATTTCGTCGGAAGACCACAATTAATTTCTTTGTCAATGAATGTCACTTGTCTTTGAGATGATGGTAGCAATCAGTTGTATCGCATCTCTACGTCTATAGCCACAGACCCCATTTTCGTTGATAAAAACATGAATGTCCTAATTTCGGAACTGATGTGACTATAACAACTCTTCGTGGTCAGCAGTCGTCTAAGGACTGACAAACGAGATGCCGTCAATCAAGTTAGAAAGAGGCATGTTGACCGGAAATATGGATAAATGTTTACAAGAGGCACAGAAAAAAACTCACGGTAAAATCAGTCGGATGTAAGAAACGTGGGCCCATTTTCTTTATAAAAAATGTACGTTATTCCCTTAACGGACATGTTTCTTAAGCTAATTAATAGTATTGACATGGCAAGTGGGTCCCAAAAGTAATCTATTCAATTATGCGACCAAGAACACAAAGCATTTCAGTTTATAACGAATCTCGGGAGAAACACAATCATGCCATTGTGGACCAACAAACATGTTTCTATCAAGGCGACGTTATAATGCCATACAGGATTTATTTTGAGCAATTTATCAATGCATATTCGATCAGTTTGAATTCATTTTCTTTTCGGGTCCCACCAGTCTGTATTACTAGAACAAATTGATAAAAGCGTTAATGCTGAGTCCGTTTAATTTGTTCATTGTACATTTCTATGATTTTCCATAATACAAGGAGGATCCTTGGAATGTGTTTCAGCGATTGATTTTGATTTTATCTGTAAGACTAATAAGGCGGAACCGATTTGAGATTCGCTATGTTTTATTTAAATACGATATTTTCTCATTTTTCGAACCGTACGTTTTTATTCGTCTTTCTCAATGACCAGTTCTTAATAACGAGGGAACAGTTTACAATGTAGCCTGTCTATGTCTGAACACCTAACATTTCAGCGAATCAATTCAGGTGGTTGTCGTCCACCAATGGTCTCACCCAGCCTCGGGAATGGGGGACGTTCTGGCACCCGATTTATTTTCGTTAACCCGTGAGGTCCAGGGCTGATCAAATTTCCATACCATATACTTACTTGGGTCAAGCTCTCTAGGAGAATGTAAAAAACAAAAAGCAATCAAACAAACAAGATGGCCCCCAAGATCACGTTGCAATGACGTCAACTTCTCGGAAGCCATTTTTCGCCTATTTGTCGAACCAATTTTCAGAAGTTCTTCTTCTTCGTTGTTTTCTCGCGAAAATGTAATTAATCTGATAGAGAATAATTGGACTAATTTCCTGCCGCTTTTAAGAAAAAGTCCCTCAAAATGGACAAAAAGACCGAAAATACGACTTTTTGAGGACACGATGTGGCCGACATTTGGAATTTCCCATAACACTTTGCGCCTAGGATTATGGAAATATTCTCACAATTATACCAATAAGGTGCACGGGAAAGTTTCAGCTCTCCTGCACAGCTGCGGTGAACAATTTGGTAGGGGAGGTCATATCCCCCAGGACAGAAAGGGTCAATACAAATTCCTAGGTAACAACACAAACTTTTTTCGAACCGTACGCTTTGATTCGCCTTTCTCAAGGATCAGTCGTTAAAAACGAGAGAACAGTTTCACAATGTAGCCTGTTCGCTGAACATGTAACATTTCCGCCAATCAATTCAGGGGGTTTACGTCCACCAATGGCGTGTGTTGTTTGGGGTCTGCCCCAGCCTCGGGAATTGGGAGACGTTTTTGCACCCGATTTAATTTTCGTTAACCCTTGAGGTACAGGGTTGAGCAACTCTCCATACTATATACTTGGGTCCAGCTCTACAGGAGAATGTTAATAAAAAACAAGATGTCACCTTAGATTATGTTGCAATGACGTCAACTTCCTGGAAGCCATTTTTCGCCTATTTATCGGACCAATTTTCGGAATTTCTTATTATTTGTTGTTTTCTCCCAAAAATCTAATCAATCTGATGTAGAATAATTTTCTGCCGTTTTTAAAGAAAAAAATCCCCCAAAATGGACATAAAAGACCAAATATGCGCTTTTTTGAGGCCACGATGTGACCGCCATTTGGAAATTTTCTTATAACCCTTTGCACCTAGGATTATGCGAATAACTTCACAATTACGCCAATGAGGTGCGCGGGAAATTTCTTACACAGCTGCGGTGAACAAATTGGTAGGGGGGGGGGTCATATTCCCCCATGCCAGAGAGGGTTAACACAAAGTCCAAGATAACAGCACGAACTATTCAGACGCTCTAAAAACAAAGTGGTGTCTGATTATCCCTGTAGAAGATGTACTAACACTTTCGTCAGAGAACCAGAGAGTTGAGCGATAATGTATACTCTCTTATCGTCACCATGGGTATATTTTTTATGCTGGAAACATAAAGCTATCTTCATTGTAGGTCCCTGGTTAGTTGATGTGAAGGTCGATGGCGTGTTTGTATTTGCAAACGGTTTTAGCGTGGAAGCGTATCGCAACATATACAAAAGACAATAAGTATATTGCGGGATCGTTTGGCTAGAAACATAGATGTATGATTATTACATTCTGTTAAATGAATAAATTCATACAACACCGTAAGAAACAATGCATAGTAACGAAGTTTATCTAATAACCTACTTGTAACCCATATCGGTCAAACCCATTAACGTACGTCTCTATGGGTAGGAATCAGGAAATAAAGCTTCCTGAAGGTAGAAATGGCGGGTGTGAGTATGAACAATCAAAGATGACTGACTAGATTGGCTAGATACTCGTGATTGACACTTAGGAATCTGGCGAGTCTTTGAAGTATTAACCGAGTAACTTACAGCAGTGAACACGAATATATCAGGTTTGAGCATTGGGCGTGTTACTTAATCGTTGTGGATGGTACATTCAGCCTTTGTGAAGTACTTTACATCGAGCTTGGTTTTATCCGAAAGATTTATTTAACAACCACAAAACTTTTCTCGGGGAAAGTGGTATTTGTCTTCCGACAACTTGTAACGATATACCGAAAGTGTACTTGACTCTCAAAATGCATAAATCACCATACAAAGCTAGATTCAAAGCTGGTTCTAGAATCTACAACACCCAGCTTCTTTCAACTCTGTTGACGAGGGCCCTTCAGGCGGTAAAAGCATTTTGGAAAAGGTATTGCGCCACTATTTCTAAAAACTCTGGCGTTGAATGTATCTGGATATTGAAAAACTCAGAATATCTGACGGAAGAACTTGATGCCAAAGGTCAAATACCGTACAGACCTCTATTCACATGGGATTTGTCGATTCTCTGTACTACAATCCCTCATCAGAACCTTATTGTCCGTCTTAGTTCATTAATAGTATTCAAGTAAACTGATCGCCGATATATTAATGTCAGAAGCCATAAAGCATTCGTTAGCTCCACTACATACAAGGGATACCATATATGGGATGTTTCTTTGTTTATAGAGACGCTCAAATTTCTCATTAATAATATCTATGTGAAATTTGGCAATACAATATATCAACAGCACATAGCTATTCCAATGGGTACTAATTGTGCACCCATTTTGACTGACCTATATCTGTTCTCTTATGAATACGATTATAAGCAGACGCTTTCAAAAACAGATTATTTCAAAGCCCTTTCCTTCTTATTGGACAAACGCTATATAGACGTTATTCTTGCTGTGGATAAGAGCTATATGAATGACGCAGTGAAGAATATATATCCACCTTCACTGGATTTGAAAGAAACTGCAGATATTCCTAGTGGCACACCTTATTTAGACCTCGCTATATAGCTGAAATATTGCTGAATGCGACGTTAAGCCTAAATTCTCTCTCTCTCTCTCTCTCTCCCTTATTTAGACCTATATCTCTACAAAAATGAAGCGGGACGACAAACGAGATGATTACAATTTCAACATCATAAATTACACAATGCTATTCTATGGATAACAACTTCTTTATTGCTGTGGAGCTGACGTTTCGTTGGAGATACTTCCAACTTTTTCAAAGCTAATGATCTACATAGTACAGTTGAGGATATTGCGTAAATTATCCCTATCTGGACAGTAATATACCAGAGGGACCTGCATATGGCGTTTGATAGATCCTGTGTTAAATGTGACGATTTCAATTAACGTCACAAAACATTGCAGAAACTTGTAAAACAGGGCCATATCATCAGGCGCCTCCACTCGAAATTTGGCGATACATATCACATGCCGATAGCAAAATACGAGCGTAGCATGCAAGATCTATGGCGGTACGTTTCGTAACTTGTGTCTAATTCCGCTTAACCCGGGGCTAGGGGCCGTATGAACCCATGTACTTCAAGATCCTCACAGTGTTCATATGAATAGTCACAATCAAAGCGTGACTGAGATACATCATACTCTACATAACGACTTTACAACGTATATCATATGGATTAAGAATACTGATCAGCGATCCGGATTTGATATGTTTGTAAGATCATGATGTCTTGCTGGCATCAATGAAAACCGTTAATCGATTCTGCCTTGCAGGAAATTAGCCTAGTTTTATGTGTACTATAATTTTATCCCTTTTAATTTCGTGCTAATCTCATTATATGAATCGGGTCTTTTATGGACGTGGAAATTCTTTAATGGACGCCGGCTTAATATCGAATGACGGACTAGAGGTTCATATTTATCCATTAACATACTGCAAAAGTCCTTATGTTGTTAAGATGGGCATTTTGATATCAGAGTTTGGGCATCAGAGCCCATTTTTGGGCGTCAGAGTACGATGGTTTCAAGGACCACCATCCATGATAATAGTAGAATGACTATAAGTAGATTAATACATTGATTATTTCCCTGATTTCAAATTGAAAGATAACTAACACTCAAAATGCTTGGTTGCGCGAGTCAATATACACGTAACTATCAAAGTTC
>JAVTVY010004959.1:0-42403 GCA_036873755.1 Hanleya hanleyi
TCAGCCTACATCCCAAGAAAGTGAGGCAGAACCTACCTTCTGGGATCGTATTGTGACAGCAGCTATCAATACTCACGCTGAAGCGATCGAGGACGCCGGAGAGGATAATTTAAAACAGACGTACACCCAAATGCGCTCCCGCATCAGGAAAACAGCCATGGCGATCTATGAACAGTATACCTTACTACCGCTTGAAATGAAATGCGACCCCACGGACAGGTCCATCATGAAGACCAAGCGTCACTTGGAAGAGGCTATGGGGCTACCACCCACAGAGGCCCTGGAAAATGCGATCAGAATGCGCAAACAACTGTTTCAGGACATGCTGCCCGAAGAATATCCGGGCCTGTCCGATGATGATTAGAATAAACGGTTCAGAATGAACATGACCGAAGAAGGAACTCTCTGAAATGGCGACTTCTGATTGGACAAGAATACATCTAACGGACAGGAACGAATAGGACAGATGCAAATGGCGGTCTCTGATTGGACAAGAGTCTTTCTTGAATTGTAAACATACCTAACGCGGCTCCCCCAGCGTGGGTATGTTATGATGGAGGGGAAAATAAACTATATGAAAAAAAAAACTTGTTGCTGTTGTTGTTCCCTCATGTGTCATCCTTGTTGTTGTTGTTTTCTCTCTCCGGTCTATATCATGGCGTCAAGGCGCTAGCGGGATCCATACAGGGTCCAGTTTTCGACACTAGGTGACCACATCCCGAAGAAATGGCCAGTTTTCGACACCGGATGTGCCGCCATCTTGAACATACGTGCCGCCATCTTGGAATGCACCGGGTCAAAATACTCGCTTCTGATTGGCTGAGAGCTCTGTGACGGATTTGAAATACTCGCTTCTGATTGGACGAGAGCTCCGCAGTGCGTCTGCGCATGCGCAGAATAATATTCCTACCGCACACCCAACCCATCAGATGCCCCTTCACGAATGCTTCACTTTGATACCTCACTCGACCCAATCGGACCAATAGTGGCTCCCCTAGCTCCCAAAACGGCTAGTTTCATACCCTTTGACCACCGCGCATGCGCAGAATGCCGATATTCCAACCCCACATCCACGCCATCAGAGGCTCCCTCACCTAGGCTTCACATGGATACCTCACACGACCCATTCGAACCGTGAATAGCCCATCTCTAACCCAAACACACACCCACATACCCCGCCAAAATGCCTACTTTCTATACTACGGGCCAGTCTGCGCATGCGCAGACTATTGAACACGGACGGACCATTAGTGTAGTCAAGTGCTCCTCCACGAGAGCTTCAAAATAAGACCTCATACGACATCATCGGATCATTAGGGACTCACGTAGACTCCAACATGTCCACCCTGTATGGCCCTATACACCCATAGCCATGCAGTATAGGCCTATGGGCCTACCTAGGCCTTGGTGACTTTTTTCAAAAATTTCACCGATTCGCTCCGCGACCCTTGCTATGATGTTCTAAATGTCGAGACGTGAAAAACGAGACCCTACAACCCTACCGCAAATGTATAGAAGTGGGTTTCCCAGTAGGACAAACATCGGTCCTATACCTCCAGTATGGGAATATATATTTATATATATATGTCTATATGGGGCTATATCGTACTTTTTCAAAACTTTCACCGTTTCGTGCCGTGACACTTCCTATCATGTTTGTCTTGACGAGACGAGTAAAACGAGACCCCACAACCCTACCGCAAATGTATAGAAGTACGTTTTCCAGGGGGACAAACATTGATCCTATACCCCCAGTATGGGACTATATGGGGCTATATCGTACTTTTTCAAAAATTTCACCGATTCGTGCCGGGACACTTCCTATCATGTTTGTCTTGACGAGACTAAAAACGAGACCCCACAACCCTACCGCAAATGTATAGAAGTACGTTTTCCAGGGGGACAAACATTGATCCTATACCCCCAGTATGGGACTATATGGGGCTATATCGTACTTTTTCAAAAATTTCACCGATTCGTGCCGGGGCACTTCCTATCATGTTTGTCTTGACGAGACTAAGAAAACGAGACCCCACAACCCTACCGCAAATGTCGAGAAGTGGGTTTCCCAGGATGGTCCTATACCCCCCATACCCCATATAGGCATTTTCACGTAATTTAGGATAAAGTCCGCGTTCCGTATTTTTTCAGGAAAAATTTTACATACACCCACCCTGGAACTAGGGAGAGATAACTCTATTGATAGGCCCGGCGACCTATATACCTCCCATACCCCATATAGGCATTTTCCCAGGTTTTTCGATAAAGTCCGTGTTCCGTATTTTTTTTTTTCAGGAAAATTTTTACATGCACCCACCCAGCCATCAAATACCCCCTTCACCTAGGCTTTACTTTGATACCTCATAATACTCCATCGGACCATTATTGGCTCCCCTAGATACCAAAACGTCTATTTTCATACGCTTGGGCCACCGCGCATGCGCAGAATGCCGATATTTCAACCCCACACCCAGTCCATCAGATGCCCCTTCACGAATGCTTCACTTTGATACCTCATATGACCCCATCGGACCATTAGGGGCTTTCCTAGCTCCAAAACGTCTATTTGCATACCCTTGGGCCACCGCGCATGCGCAGAATACCGATATTTCAATCCCACACCCAGCCCATTAGATGCCCCTTCACCTAAGCTTCACTTTGATACCTCACTCGACCCCATCGGACTATTTTATCTAGGGACTACTTTTTCTCCGCGGAAGCTTTTTTCCGCGACCGAATCACCGCCAGACATGACCGCATCACCGCGGATGAATACATCTTTATGCAATTAAAATTAATTAATTAATTTATTTATTTGTTTATTTATTTATTTATTCTGTGAAAACATGCAAATGTTCGAATCAAGGGAGATAACCCGAAATTTGTCATCCATACCCTTGGGCCACCGCGCATGCGGAGAATGCCGATAGTTCAACCCCACACCCAGCCCATCAGATGCCCCTTCACATAAGCTTCACCTTGATACCTCACTCGACCCCATTGGACCATTAGGGACTCCCCTACATCCCAAAACGACTATTTTCATACCCTTCGGCCACCGCGCATGCGCAGAAGGCCGATATGTCAACCCCACACCCAGCCCATTAGATGCCCCTTCACATAAGCTTCACTTTGATACCTCACTCGACCCCATCCGACCATTTTATCTAGGGACTACTTTTTCTCCGCGGAAGCTTTTTCCCGAGACCGAATCACCGCCAAAACCGCAGCCAGACCGCATCACCGCGGATGAATACATCCTGAATACATCCCCTCCAACAATTGGAACTCTCCTGGATTGGAGGTAGCTTTTGGTCCTTCTGCCAGAACTATATTCCCCGTGACCTCTCCTCCCGCCTCGTTTCCGCCCCAAATGACCTCTACATCCGGGTGAAAGTGACCTCCAAATACGCTTACGCTACTACTGACGTATCAGTATCAGGTCAACTGACCTTGACAACGAAATCAGTATCAGGTCAACTGACCTTGACAACGAAATCTCCCACATCAAGACCGTTTTCAGCAATTACAACGATTATCCCAAACACCTAGTGGATAAAACTGTAAAACAAGCACTACAACCAAACCAGAGACAACGTACTATCAGAGAAGAGGGCCCAAATATCCGAATAACTCTACCCTATATAGGCAAGACAAGTCACCAGGTCGCCAGACTAATCCAGACACGAGCCAGCATCCAGACAACCTTTGCAACCAACAGAAAACTGAAGAATCACATCAATGCGACCGGTAAAAAAGCCCCAACCACCCAACCCCAGCCAAAAGGTGTAATCTACAAGTTGGAGTGCAGTTGCAAAAAACATTACATCGGAGAAACATCAAGACCCCTCAATAAACGAATGAAAGAACACAAATCATCTGTGACCAAACAAGACGGGAAATCAGCAGTTTCGGACCACATCAAAGAAAACCCCACCCACTCAATCAACTGGAACAACACCAAACCCCTTGCCACAAACCACATGCACTGGAAAAACAGAAAACTACTGGAGGCCATCCGCATCAAAAGAACAAAACCACAACTGAACAGAGACCAGGGCCTATTCATCCCCAGCGCCTATGACCTACTAATCCAGGAACCCCACCGTGCCTAGAAGCCCACCGTGTTAATTAATCTACCTTGTTAATTAATCTAGCCATATCCACAGTCTAATCCTGTCCTATTATAAATTTCTCACCTAGTATAATACTATTGTTATCATCCTATTGACATTTACTCAGGAACTATATATATACTGATTATTTACTTATTGATGTCATTGACTTGAGAACGATACTAGTACCTGTATCGAAACGTCGTCCTGAATAAACTAGAAGTTGTTATCCATAAGCAATTTGCTTATTTATCTACTGACGTATCAATAGAAAGAACTAAATAGGCTTGTCTCATTTTACTAAATTTGCCTCCTTTCTAAACCTATCCGTGATTTAGTTGAGGAGGGCCGCATATATTTTATTTTCTCAAATTATTGAACTTTGGGGTTGGCATGAAATCTTTTCCTAGGCAAAATAAAAAAATGAGGCTGGCTAATTTTGCTTAAATGATATATCACATTAATCTAAATGTCATACTCAAGGGAGAACATTTTTGAAGGCTAAATTATCACAAACCCTATATTTCGTTAAACTAATTCAGTTGATTAAATCGAAGATGCCAATTAAATTCTGATACCCCATAATGCACATACCTCGCTTTCAAATCAAGGCGATATAGAGTGTGGTCTCCATGGAGACACGTTCCGTCAATCATATCAAGGAATAACTCTACCTGCAGAATTGTGTTTTATTATATATAGGGCAGATGTTGAATCGTATTAACATAATTTAACGGAAAACGTCATAACACCCCATTATAGTTTTACTTTAGCTAGAGATATACAAAGGTCCGACAGAATCAAATACAGCAACCATAAGTAGGCTAATGGGTTTCTTATGCATACACCGTGGCGAAACCGATCCATCATTTATTAGATAAGACGCAAATGTTTGCCATATGACGTGAAATAAAATGATTACATACCGGTGCTGGCAAAGACGGAGCTGTTATTACAAGTTTTGATCGCTGAATTACGGAAGATTCGTTTGGAACAATTTCTCTCCAGGTAATTTAGAATATCAGGAATTATACATTAATGACTTGTTGCCCACCTGAGCGGACTTTCACACCCCCACTGACATTGATCGTCTCATTGTGAGAGTTATAATCATGATCAATTTACATGTATATATTATAGCAAAACTTATCTCTCTGGGATTACAAATATACTCGTACAGTGGCTGTAAGATTGACAGGTATAAATTCATTGCAATTTAAATGCTTGCTTTTTCAGAAAACTTCGAAATTCAGTTGTTAACTTCGCCGAATAGAATGAGCTGTCCCAAAATACAGCATTCCCTTGTTTGGGAATTCAAGATCAGCAGGGTATTTCTTCCCTAATGACGTCAATGTATATCCGTAGGACATTTGGCCTTTGACCTTTTGACCTCTACGTTTGTACTCAACATTTTTGGTCAAATGTATCTACGCATAAAAAAAGCAATGTTCAATGATGTCTAGATCTTTTTGTCACAGGGGCCTTGATCTTTAAGCATAACCTTGATTTTGGCACGCGACATATGGTCTCCCCATAATGTACCCATTAAAAATGCGATTTTTAATGATTTCCTGTTTTTGGGGTCGCCTTCACCTTTTGACCTTGAACTCAAATATGATATGCAACACATCTTCAACCCTGAATGTATTAAGTCACAAAAATAACAATTTTCAATGATTTTGTAATTTATTGAGTTGACGACCTTTGACCTGGATCTTATATTTTTTGTATAGAAAACAACCTCAGGACCTTACCACTCCAATTTATTACCTGTATATGGTAGGATTCTGCTGGTGGACTGTTAGTCCCCGAGGCCCACCCTCTGTACATGTCATTCGACAAATATATGTAGGGTTATTGTTTTGGTGGGAAATTTAATACGTACGACGTCGGGCATTACAGGTGAGTTTTTCTGGGTATTCTTGCATTTACCAGGTTAACCCCATGTTTATTCCATCAGACGTCCTTGATGCTAATGCACTAAGATCAGATGAGTTATTTGTTTGAGTTGATCTGTTATCACAGCGCTCACGCTAGCGTATCTAATTCCGCTTAATCCGGTGCTAGGGGCCGTGTGGATACTTCATAGTCTTCACATGAACATCTACAGCAAAAGCGCGGCTGAGATACTAAGGCTACGTCCGAGAATCCACCGTATTCCCAGGTCTGAATGGAAGGTGCCGCGAGAAGGTTTCCTGTAGAGTAATATGGTTGCATTTCAGTCGCCAGATGTCGTCAATTTCTTCCACGTCTTGCATATCGCTCTAATTTGATACCGTACGCGACACATAGTGTATCCACAAAATAAAAATCAATTTAGATAGAAAACTTTGGCAGATATAGACAATTTTTAATAACGTCCTGAATTTTAGATCCACAGTGATCTTGACATTTGCCTATGACCTAAATATTTGTTCATAACACATTGTCTCCTCTTAAGGTAGGAATTCAAAGAAAATTTCCCAAAGGAAGCTGGTCATCACCATTTAAGCAGTTTCGTTACTTGCAAATTATCAAATTTACAGGCATTTATAGGCAAATGAGTATTCATGTCAGTAGAGAATGAGTAATAAACTTAGTAAGGCCATTCAAACTGCTAACAACATCTAAGCGTTCAGTTATCTAATGGGAAAAACATAAATTTACACTTAATTTTCAGCCTACCTACACTTTAGAGTTGGAATTTCCCCTATATTTTAGCATGAATTTTGGCACTTACCTCTATTACAAACAATCAGGGTGGTGTACGACCCACTTTCGTCGCTAATTTCAATCCGTCGATCTTGCAGAAAGATAATGCAAAGAAATTGAGTTCATATGTTAATTTTTCTAAGATAGCATGTTTTGAGGGCACATTTTTGGCGAAACCCTGAAATGTCATTGTTATTTCATAGATAAGCTCATGCATACGGCAATGATTGATATAAAGGAAAACATGGGTATAATATACGGTTTGTTGGAGATGCTCGTTTTTTAAGCAGTACGTCAATGTAAGGGGCTTTATTTAGGGGCTTCACCATCAACTTTTCAGGGCGGGAAAGGTAACGAAACCTCTAAGGGATGATGATGGAATAATGTAATTGTAATTGTAGTCTGTCAACACACCCACGGTTTGATCTGACTCGAGCAAGGCAAGGATAAAAAGTCCCTTAACACAACCACGGTTTGATTTAACTCGAGCAAAGCAAAGGGAAATAGTTCGTCAACACACCCAAGCTTTGATCGGACTCGAGGAAGGCAAACATATATAGTCCTTCAACACACACAAGGTTTGATGTGACTTGAACAAGACACAGAAAAATAATCAGACAGCACACCCACGGTTTGATCGAACTCAAGCAAGACAAAGAGAAATATTCCGTCAACACACCCAAGGTTTGATCGAACTCGAGCAAGGCCAAGAGAAATAGTCCGTCAACACACCCACGGTTTGGTTCAACTCGAGCAAGGCAAAGAGTGCTTTGGTGCTAATACTGTTATATGGAATATGGAATAGGTCTTTCGATTATGGACGCGGATATTCTCTAATGGACGACGGCTGGATTATGAATGACGGACTAGACGCTTGTAATAGTCCGTCAACACACCCGCGGTTTGGTCCAACTCGAGCAAGGCAAAGAGAACTAGTCCGTCAACACACCCACGGTTTGATCTCACTCGAGCAAGGCAAGAGAACTAGTCCGTCAACACACCCAAGGTTTGATCTGACTCGAGCAAGGCAAAGAGAACTAGTCCGTCAACACACCCACGGTTTGATCTGACTCGAGCAAGGCAAAGAGAATTAGTCCGTCAGCATACTCACGGTTGACCTGACTCGAGCACGGTGAAGAGAATTAGTCTGTCAACACACCCACGGTTCGATCTGACTGGAGCAAGGCAAAGAGAATTAGTTCGTCAGCATACTCACGGTTGACCTGACTCGAGCAAGGTAAAGAGAATTAGTCCGTCAACACACCCACGGTTTGATCTGACTCGAGCAAGGCAAAGAGAACTTCTCCGTCAAAACACCCACGGTTTGATCTGTCTAGAGCAAGGTAAAGAGAACTAGTCCGTCAACACACCCACGGTTTGATTTGACTCGAGCAAGGTAAAGAGAACTAGTCCGTCAACACGCCCACTGTTTGATCTGACTCGAGCAAGGCAAAGAGAACTTCTCCGTCAACACACCCACGGTTTGATCTGACTAGAGCAAGGTAAAGAGAACTAGTCCATCAACACACCCACGGTTTGATCTGACTCGAGCTAGGCAAAGAGAACTAGTCCGTCAACACACCCACGGTTTGATCTGACTAGAGCAAGGCAAAGAGAACTAGTCCGTCAACAAAACAACGGTTTGATCTGACTCGAGCAAGGTAAAGAGAACTAGTCTGTCAACACACCCACGGTTTGATCTCACTCGAGCAAGGCAAGAGAACTAGTCCGTCAACACACCCATTTGACCTGACTCGAGCAAGGCAAGATAACTAGTCCGCCTACCGAGCTCCAACGGCATATTCTCTTTGTCTGTCAATTATATTATAACAAGAGCTCAGCAGTGTGGCGCAGTCTATTCACCATTATATCATTTAATCCATAAATAATATATTGTATTTCTTACCATTGGGATATAACAAACCCTCTGGAGTTTTATTCCCGCCATTCTCAGTTTTATACATATATATATATTGGTATGCATGTTACAATGAGATTTATAACCGCTTAATTGACTCACAATATTATGTACCGCCATTTACCTTAGAGATTATCATAATGCGAGCTAATGACGAAATAAGTTAATCCGTACATGTTCGGACAATTTCTATTGTTTACTGTATCGAATACGATTGAGCATTATGTCTTTACTTGTTTGTTACTATGGCCATTTTGTTGTTATATAATTATGCTATAAAAAGCCCACTGTAATGAAAATAATATTACTTGCTCTCTGAAGAAGCTGAAGTAAAACAGCAGAAATGCGCATCAGAGCTATGTGACCGTGTTGGCAGTTAATCTTTTTTTCATTTATATTTCTTCTCGTTAGACTCTTTTACCTTTTCACTATATATATATATATATATATATATATACATTTTGTACATAATGTATGGTGATTAAACATTCATTCATTCACATTCATTCATTCATTCGTTCAACACACCGACGGTTGATCTGACTCGAGCAAGGCAAGAGAACTAGTCCGTCAACACACCCACGGTTGATCTGTCTAGAGCAAGGTAAGAGAACTAGTCCATCAGCATACCCACGGTTTGATCTGACTTGAGCAAGGCAAAGAGAACTAGTCCGTCAAGACACCCACGGTTTGATCTAACGCCAGCAAGGCAAGGAGAATAGTCCATCAGCACACCAACGGATTGATCTAACGCGAGCAAGTCAAAGTGAATAATCAGCCAATGTCCCACGGTTTCATCTGTCATAACCACTTTTTGATATGACTCGAGCAGTTTGCAATAGTACGTTTACACACCCACGGTTTGACCTGGCTTGAGCAAGGCAAAAAAGAATAGTCCGTATACACACCCACGCTTTGATCTGACTCGAGCAAGGCAAAGAGAATAGTCTGTACACACACACTAACGGTTCGATCTGACTCGAGCAAAGCAAAGAGAATGGTCCGTACACAGCCACACCTACGATTGATCTGACACGACCAAGGCAAAGGGAATAGTCCGTATACACACCCACGCTTTCATCTGACTCGAGCAAGGCAAAGAGAATAGTCTGTACACACACACACTAACGGTTCGATCTGACTCGAGCAAGGCAAAGAGAATGGTCCGTACACAGCCACACCTACGATTGATCTGACACGAGCAAGGCAAAGAAAATAGTCTGTACACACACACAACGGTTCGATCTGACTCGAGCAAGGCAAAGAAAATAGTCTGTACACACACACATTAACGGTTCGATCTGACTCGAGCAAGGCAAAGAGAATAGTCCACATACACACCCACGCTTTGATCTGACTCGAGCAAGGCAAAGAGAATAGCCTGTACACACACACACTAGCGGTTCGATCTGACTCGAGCAAGGCAAAGAGAATAGTCCATATACACACCCACGGTTTTATCTGACTCTAGCAAGTCAAGAGTGGCTTGAATTCTTCTGACTCCATACCGTATAAACAATGTTATTGTTAGCACACTGCTAACCATAGACCCGTACAGATCAGGTGATGCGGGGTTGTTTGGTAATATTATTTTGAATGTTACCATTAACCTGGGACGAGTATAGAGGGATATGAAACGCGGCTCCTCTCTTTGAACTAGGGTTTGTCTCGCTAATTGATATGTTAATGAGTGATTAGTGATTGGTTAATTAGTACGCCTCGTCACTGATTGGCTTTTGTGCGCAAAAGACCGTCACGTGTGCTTCGCTGCGAGTCCCGCCCTGATTCGCTGGTCAATGCTGGGCGAATACACGTGCTTGTCAACAAGGCTCCATTAACGTGAACGCCAGTCAACTCAATTTAGGCCAAAATTGGTGACCAAAAAAAATCCTTTACAGCTTAACGAGTGGCAAAAGGAATACATCATGCAAACGACAAGAAACAAAACTAGTGCACAGAGAAAAAAAATCTAAAAAAACATATGACCCAAAAGAGTAGTTCAATCACAAAAACGTACAAGAATTGTGAGATTTATTCAGAATTCTACATATTTGGCATTTTTACGATTTTCACGAGCAATTATTTACAAAAACGAAAATGGAAAATTAAAACATTTTGCGCACTGTCAATGACATGCTTGCATATTTTGTAAAAACTAGCACAGATATACTTCAAAAATTGAGATAAATGAGAAGTTTGATCACAAAGAAGGGGAAAAATGAGTTTTCCCTTGCCGCTCCAGCCGCTCAGTTATCGGCAGCGCAGAGCGATCGAAAGTTGTCATGAAAATATGCATCTTTTCGATGAAAATCCCTCAAAAGTTTCTTCTCTCAAAATAGTACCCGTCTCGATCAAATAATCTGATGCCAATTACTGCAGAAGAACGTCTATAAATCTGGTAAAATCTGGAATGAATTCGTGAAGAAAACTAGAGCGCGAGACCTGGCAGGCGAGACATACATTCAGCGTGAGCTCGCGGCGGCGCCTTTGATGTCGGGGTACGTTTCATATCCCTTTAATATTCGTCCCAGCATTAACCAACCCTCATCCAGAGCCTGCTGATATAACTATTCACATTTTCCCATTTAAGAGTAGGATGTGCCGGATATATCGGCTATATTTATTAAAGGAATAGACAAGCTTTGATAAACGTATATTGCAAATGAAATAACAATGCCAGGAGTGTCCAAAACGATTTTTATTTCAATTTTGCAATTTTTTCCAACCGAGTAAGAAGCCGTTAATGATAAATTTTGTGGCTTGTAAGGGCGCCGCCATTACGGCAAGTTTAGTGACGTCACAGGTCGGCAGAACACTGCAGTGAACTGGGATGAGACGCACAGTTTGCCATGCACTAATGGAATAATCGCAAGCAGGTGTGGCTATACATTCTTGTATTCTGTACCCTGTAAATACCGGCTGATGTTTGTACAATAACTTATCCATGTTGTTGAGAAATCGGGTTTGATCTGTCGGCCAGTCTAGACTGTCTAAGTGTCAAAAAACACAGCACCGAGTTGTCTGATGAAATATGCCTTCGTTATACGCCAATACTTTTCAGCTGACGACTACGCCAACATGCGTCAACATAATTCGGCAGTAACTCACTAAGATTGTTTAATGTAACCGAGAATGGGAATAATTCTGATTTCTGCATTACCAATTCAAAGAATCGAGCCTCAACAAAAACAGGCACTCAGCCAGAAAACGAAACTAAATCTGCCTCAGCTGGAGGGCCGTTTCTCCGGGAAAAGATTGTCTGGAGAATTTTCTCACCATTGAACTGTTACCGAAAGAAACTGTTCAGCATGACACGGCCGTTAAACACCCTCCAAATATCTAGCCTGCGAGAAAATTTACCTGAGAAAGTTTATGGAATAAATCCTTGTCAGCTAAAGTCAGTACGTGAGCTTGGCCGATTGTTTCATGACATGATATCCTACAGCAGAGCCGATTTATTGAAATTTTCGACCGATTTCTACGGTAGATCGTCTTCAATAGGCTCGAACACGCCTGACTTCTTGTATGGCTCGACACTGCTCCCAAGCAGCGTAGATGAAATCATGGTTTGGCTCAGTCAGCCATTGTCATCAATCAGGTTAAAACTCCCGGAAATGCAAGGCGTCGGACCCTTGGAAAAAGTTGAAAATCACTTGCTGCCATGTTTGCTCTCTAACAGCAGAGAGGCCCTTTGACGTCATGAGCTAGTCGTCACGTGAATATCACTCGGCCGCTCATTGGCTAAACCATAAAGATGGTGGCTCCCTTCATTCAAAACATCTGGTCATTTTCCCAATGTTTGGGAGTATTTGTCTTCGTTAGAAAGAATCTCAAAAATAGGAAAAAAATATTTTTGGGCACTGTTTGGGTTGTGTTTTCAGTCGCAGTTTACGTTTGCCAAATGTTGTCTATTCCTTTAATCGAGCACAACATAAAAGGATTTCAGACAAGGTTTGTCCGTACGTTCTGACAGGTCATTCTCAAACCAGATGATATATGCTTATTGGCTGGACTAACCGGTTTCAGACTGACCATGCCTGTTAGAATGCTCTGCCCAGTCATTCTCAAACGCATATACATATCTGAAAATCATATATCATAGCGTCCCGTCAGAATATCCGGCGATTTCATAGAAAAATTTCCATTAAAAATAACGGTCTCTGATTTTTTTAAATCACGCAAAAAATATATCTCTATACTATAATTCCAGGCAGATCATGTCTTGCGTTTCGACTATCAAATACAGCGGATATATCGTACATGCACCTCTGATTCTGCTGACTTTATTTCTTGAACATAAGAAAGAGTTTGTTGTTTGATATTTTAGCAGGCTGCTGATTAGTGTTGGCTAGTTGGAACATTCGATATAATTTGCCTTAAAACGAACCCGGAACAACTAATTTATAAGGGTCAATGATAAAATAGTGTCTTACCAACTTACCAATGAAACCTCATGCCGTGGGTGTATTCACGAGATATTTGCTTCGCCTTCATTTACCATTTAAATTTTATGAAGGAATAACTTAAAGTTGATAGTTCTAACTGTCATCACTCTTTTTTTGGTTGTGTTTTCTGTGGCTGTTCGATTGTAACAAGAATGGAATCCATTGTTGTATCCATGGTAATAGGGGTATAATCCATTGTTGTATCCATGGTAATAGGGCTATAATCCATTGTTGTATCCATGGTAATAGGTGTATAATCCATTGTTGTATCCATGGTAATAGTGGTATAATCCATTGTTGTATCCATGGTAATAGGGGTATAATCCATTGCTGTATCTAGAAATGTCAAAATTTTACCGGGCGTTCCACTTTAGAGTAATTTAAGCAAAACCCCGGTTGTTATAATACAGAAAGGAGATCATTCGAGGAATTCAACGAATCAATCTGTCTTTCACATATAAAAAAGATGGCCCAGGTTCACTATGGCAACAGACTGTCCAATTTGCATTTTGACAAATGTTTCTTCCTGAAATTTAAACAATTTGCCAAGTCACGTCATTCCCCGTGCATGCTATATTAGATTTATACAGAATTAACAGCGGACAGGATTTTTCCACTTTGGCACGAAACAAGCCAAAGATAAGATATGGTCTGGTCGAGTTTGATGTTGACAAAATGTGATTTCTAGTTATGAATTGTCATGAATTAGATAAAGACATTCTTCAAATGACCAAACATAGTCACAATTTCAAATTTTATCGTGATTGATTAGTCGTGCTGTGCAATACTTGAATACACTCTACATAGGCCTAATTTGATAATCTAAGATGTGCAAGTGCTTGAATGTTGTACTTCAAGTTAATATAAATGCCTTGTGACACACTCTACCATGGCCGCCATTTTGAATCGATCAGTGATCCATCACGTACAAAAATATATTTTAATAGAACAACAGTTCAAAACTTATGAAGTAATTTACAAATGGTTTGTACCGACAGTCGCAGATAGAAGTCTTTGCCTTTAAATACGACACACGATTGACGTCATGAGATAAGCTTCATGGCGTTCAAGCCATCTTGGCCTGGCGATTCCAGGCTTCAAAATGAGATATATTGTATCTTTAAGTACTGAACATACATTTAATTAAATGTTTCCACCCCCTCCTGCTCCCGCATCTATAATATCCGACGTTTAGTAGCCAGCCAACTTCCAAGAAAATTTCCACGTCGAAGGCCTCAATCATAGCACGATAATAACCCCACCATAAGCATTAGACTGTCACCGTTGCTGCATAACGTTTTTAACCACGATAACGTTGAAAGAGAAACTCCGCTTAAAACCTTGACGAGAAATAGCCATTAGGCGATGAATGTAAAATTATTTTAAACCTATTACGATGACAGTGCACACAATTATATATTTGTGATCTCGGAGATATAAGCGTTCCACAAAAGAACTAAGATGTATGGATGGAATTTGACAATTAGGGTTGTATGGTCCATAACAGACTTTCAAAATTGGAAAAAGGTTTTCACTTAACATAAGAATTTATGATTTATGATCGTCTCTATAGAGTGGTGACAAAACATTTCAACATATCAAGAAACTTAAGCTTTTATAATTTAAGACATCTGGCTATTAAAGAGCAACTCCATGACTCCTTGAGCACCTTCCATTAAGACTATGATGCAGCGGATTCTAATACGCAGCCTTGCATGGTATCTCAGCCGCGCTTTTATTGCACGTGCTCATGTGGAAACTATGAAGTCACCGCACGGGCTCCTATTGTCTGCTTAAGCCCAGTCATATATAGATATACTAGTTTGGGAACTGTGATGACAGATCAGAGTAAACGCCTCAATATGGTAATTGCAAGAATATCGAGACAAAGTAACTTGTAATGCCCGACGTCGTGTGGTAAACTTTCAGAACAAGACAATAATCCTACATACCTTTTTCAAACGACATGTACAGAACATGACAGGGTCACGGGGACTAACAGTCCACTAGCAGACGTCTGACCATACCCACTTAAGGTTCCATGATCCCTTAGCGAAAAGATTTTCGTCACATTTTTGCTCAATTAAAACGCAATAACTATACTCACCAATAACGAGTTATATATTTTCTGAAATGTGTTCTTTCAGGGAATTTAACTAGAGCCTATAGGCTATTATATGTATCTATTTCTAACAGGCCTTGCATACAGAAATTCCATGAAATAGTCAGATTTGATAGGACTGGAACTAATAACTGTGCTGAATGCTGATTCCAATTGAACTAAATTATCAGCACTTCTTTTACCAGCCCGATAAATAGGCCATAGAAAAATACTCATGGGGGACAACCCCATCAATATGTAATGCCTTGCCTAATGGTATAAGCAAGCCAACTGAATCCTCCCCTCCACCAACACGGTATTATAGAAAGATTTTGATCAAGCTAGAAAAATACAAGAGTGCTACAACATTATTGGAGTCTAAATCTGATATTCCGGGAATTGATCAATGGAATTGGAATGTTGTGTTGTCATTTTTTCCAAATGTAAGCATACATATATGTCGGAATATTTACAGAGCTATAACGGAATATCACAGAGCTTTCCAAATTATAATATTGATTATTCATAGCATTGTGCAACTAGTTTTTTGAACATGAGGCACCAGTTGTGCTACAACCCCTCAGCTCCTTAACAGTCCAGATGAAGAGGTTTTTTATGGGTGTAGGAGTTTGGAGGCATAGTATAGAGTTGTGGCATTTGTACACGCTTTTGTATGAACCACGGATTGAACCATTGGGCGTTATAAAATTAATATGTAGCTTCACAGGCACTGTTTGAAGAAAGAAAAATGTGGAAGGGAGACTCTTTGCCTTTTTTGTCCAGACCAAATATAGTCATCTTTTCCGGCAAACCAATGCAGTAGTTTAACACGATTTGCATAAAACAACTTTTTGACTCAATGTTCAAGTAACTTTGAGAAAGACATAACAAAACAACCCTGGATATTCCCGGAAATAACTGGTGCCACTAGTGGGCGAAGCGTAATCCCGAGCTCAGGACGTTGTATATACATATCACATTTGAGAAGAATCCGATGAGTGGTCCTCAAGTTATTGCCTGAAAATAAATTTGGGATTTTGCCACCAGGTGGCGCACCTTTTAGCGCAAATGGGCGAATCGCAATCCCAAGCAACATCTCATGGCATGTTATATGCTTACCAAAATTGGCAAGAGTCCGATAAGTGGTTCTCAAGGGTGTGTGTGCGTGTGTGTGTGTGTGTGTGTGTGGTGGTGGGGGGGGGGGGGGTATGCCAAAAATTGACAAGGTATCCACGTAACTGTGGAAAAAGTCAGTAAAGTTGTGATCTTATAGCCCTGACATGAAACTCAATGTCGGATGGGGCTTTTGCCCATGTTTCTTTTTGTTCGCTGGGGCTTTTGTGCCATGCCAGAAAGAATGCGGTTCTGTTCTCATATTATTCATCCTCATGGCTTTCACTTATCGGCAAGGACATATTTTGTTGTTGTTTTTGTTGTATAATGGTAATACAATTTATTGTTGCAATACAATTTACTTTCGTTATCAAGTTAGATAGATTCATTTCAGGCACACCTAATAAATCTTTTAATTGTTTCATACATTTATTCAGATGATATAGCAAGTAAACATCGGCTTTATATTCAGTGTATCATTCAGAAATAAAGCCTCTTTTTTACTTTAAACCTAGATATATAAGGTCCACTGATTACCCTTATAATGAAGAAAATAGAGCCACAAATGGATACCAAAATAGTATTTACATTTGTTTTATAAGTGTTTCCAATGTGAAAATTTCACAAGTTTCAACTGAAGCATAATTAAAGCCAACTGAATAATTGGTAGATGATAATTCACGAGTAGAAATGGTTGTGGAGATTTAAACTGTAGATTCAAACTCGCAATACATTTCCCAGTCTATTACAGTTCTATTTGATAGTCTCCCCAGTCATCTTTCTTGAAAACAACTTTGGGTGCATGTAATATGTCGAGCTCTTTGTGTAGATCAGGGAAAATGCTTGCAACATTCCATGAATATTTCAGAAGCAGAATGAAAAGAAAACATTTCTGAATACAGGGAAATTATTACGTAAATGATTTGACCAACACTGGATTTTAGAAAAATACCATAACGAGAGATCCGGAAGGATCTTAGCGCCCAACATCGTCCGATAATTGTAAGCTAATGACAAGAGGATCTTTTTGTCCATTGTTACTAAGAACAAACGATTGATTTGTAATTTTGTTTGCAGAATTTCGAATTTGAGCGAAAAAAGATCGAAAAAGAGACACTGGAAAATACCAAGATATTATCTTTCTAAGTTTCAGGAGTTTCAAGATTCCTAGAAACTGTAGTTGATGTCGGTTGTTATAATACAAGTGAAATGGGCAAAGTTAGTCCGAAAGTGAATATCCGGAGGATCCTTCGTCTTCGTTTGGTAGTCTTCTTTTTGCACGTGTCATCACTGGGTACTGGAAGCGAAGACAAATCTCTTTGACACTTTGGCATGAGCTATGAAACATACTTGACATACTTATAATTAGGAACGAATGCTATTTCTGTTCTGTTTACTGGGCTAGTTTGAGATATCTCTTTCGCTCGAAAATAGTAAGATGGTGCAAAACGTAACACTAAAGGGATCCGGTCCATGCAGTAATATTGAAACTTTGAAAATGTCTGAATACTGATTATCTCCCTTGGATCAAAACATGCTGTAGTCTTCATTTATCGAGTTGTGATGTTGTAACTGTTTCACAAGAGTGACGTCCCTTCGTGTAGCCGACCCGTCGGCAGACGAAACGGTGGGACAGTTCACTTGCAACGGCATGGACTAAAGTAAACTGATTTAAAATTTGAATATATTTTAATTCGGAATCATTTGTACTCCTTGATATAGAAGGTGAAGGTATGGATATTTTCTATAGTCAGTATATAGAATATGCCCTACCGTTTGATCCGCCGACTCGTGTGACGTCACAATTCTGGAAGGCCGTACTAATTTGAAGCGTAACTTCGATTTTTGAATCGGACCAAAAAGGTAGCTTGTACAACTGGACCACAAGGGGAAACTGGGTACCAAATTTGAGAAAGTTCCAGGCAGTACTTCCTGAGAAATGACGATAAAGTCTCATGGGGAAATCCAAAATGGCCGCCTGGTGTCCATATTGGATTTTCGAATCGGACTTAAAAAGGTATCTTGCACAACTAAACCCAAAGGGAAACCTGTGTACCTAATTTGAGAAAGATCCATGCAGTACTTCCTGAGAAATCACGATAAAGTTTCATTTGGCAATCCAAGATGGCCGCCTGTTGGCCATATTGGATTTTCGAATCATACCAGAAAAGGTATCTTACACAACTAGACACCTGCGGAGAACCTGTGTACCAAATTTGACAAAGATCCGTGCATTAGTTCCTGAGAATTCACGATAACAAAATTTCATGGGGAAATTCAAAATGGCCGCCTGGTGGCCATATTGGATTTTTGAATCGGACTAAAAAAGGTATCTTGCACAACTGGACGACAAGGGGAACCTGTGTACCAAATTGGAGATAGATCAGTACTTCCTGAGAAATCACGATAACCAAGTTTCATGGGGAAATCTAAGATGGCCGCCTGGTGGCCATATTGGATTTTCAAATCGGACCGAAAAAGGTATCTTGCACAACTACACCCCACGGCGAAACAGTGTACCAAATTAGAGAAAGATCCATGTCGTATTTCTTGAGAAATGACGGTAACAATGTTTCATGGGGGAAATCCAAGATGGCTGCCTGGTGGCCATATTGGATTTTCGAATCGGACCAGAAAAGGTATCCTGCACAACTAGACCCCAAGGGAAACCCGTGTACCAAATTTGAGAAAGATCCATGCAGTAGCTCCTGAGAAATCGCGATAACAAGGTTTCACGGGGAAATCCAAGATGGCTGCCTTGTGGCCATATTGGATTTTCGAATCGGACCAGAAAAGGTATCCTGCACAACTAGACCCCAAGGGGAATCTGTGTACCAAATTTGAGAAAGATCCATGCAGTAGTTCCTGAGAAATCGCGATAACAAGGTTTCATGGGGAAATCCAAGATGGCCGCCTTGTGGCCATATTGGGTTTTCGAATCGGACCAGAAAAGGTATCTTGCACAACTAGACCCCAAGGGGAATCTGTGTCCCAAATTTGAGAAAGATCCATGCAGTAGTTCCTGAGAAATCGCGATAACAAGGTTTCATGGGGAAATCCAAAGATGGCTGCCTGGAGGCCATATTGGATTTTCGAATCGGACCAGAAAAGGTATCTTGCACAACTAGACCCCAAGGGGAACCTGTGTTCCAAATTACCATGCAGTACTTCCTGAGAATTCACGATAACAAAGTTCCATGGGGAAATCCAAGATGGCTGCCTGGTGGCCATATTGGATTTTTGAATCGGACCAAAAAAAGGCATCTTGCACAACTAGACGCCAAGGGGAACCTGTGTACCTAATTTGAGAAAGATCCATGTGGTAGTTCCTGAGAAATCGCGATAACAAGGTTTCGTGGGGGAAATGCAAGATGGCCGCCTTGTGGCCCTAATGGATTTTCGAATCGGACCAGAAAAGGTATCTTGCAGAACTGGGCCCCAAGGGGAATCTGTGTACCAAATTTGAGAAAGATCCATGCAGTAGTTCCCGAGAAATCGCGATTATAAGAGTTGATTACGGACGGACTGACAGACGGACGACGGACGGTGGGACGGACGGCGACGGACCACGAACGAAAAGTGATTTAAACAGCCCACCATCTGGTGATGGTGAGCTAAAAAGATAATGAAGGGGGTCTTGAGGGGTAAGCTTGAATGGCAAAAATTTCAAACTGTAACGCAACACACACATATTTCATAAAAATGTAAATGAATACAGGCAAAGTGAAATATTCCATTGTTTTTTTAAATGAATTACACTTATACTGGTATTATTTAATACTAAATTACTGCCCGAACACGGTTTCTAATGAGAATGAGTAAGCCCCACAAAATCACTCAACACGAGTCTCTCAAAATCTGTGGTTTAGCAGACGACATATTTTGACCAGGAAAGTAGTGCCACCGGAAAATTAACGAATACACGCATAAAATTAGATAAATGCAAATGTAACTTGAACATATCCCACCTGAAACTATAAACGAACACTAAAAACACAGAAATCTGGACCCTCTAAAGAAGGAAGTTTCAGACCTCTTTCTTGTCGTGTAAGAACTCTATCTTGTACTGTGTTAGCATAACGCAGAGCCGGTGAATTTCTTCGGCATTACTATATGTATCGGGTTCACCCTTCGAGTCAAATATTTGACCATAGGATTAAACATAGATACATAAAAAATATAGCGCATGTAAAGATCTTGTATGAACTAAGAAATGCACCGTGAAAGGATATGTGACGTTTACATACGAAAAACTCCTTTATGTGTGATGGTAATAAAGCCGATTTTTTTCCACTCCAAAACCTGCAATATAACATTTTTCTTGAAGTTTACATACTGAAATATGCCCTTCGAAAAACTGAGATGTTCAGTTGCATAAAAATGGAGATATGATTGATCAAAATTTTCTACAGGGCTTATTTTGGTACTTTGGGGCATTTTCTCCTGTAGCAAAATATGACAGCTCAAACCAAAACCATTCGTGGTTCTTTCCAATAAACAAACTTCCTAATATATTGTGTAACAAAAATTATTTTGGTTTGAGATGTCATATATTTGCTATAAGAGAAAATCATCGTTGTAAATGCCTCAAAAATACCAAATCAGGCCTAGGAGCACATTTTGATCAATCATATCTCCATTTTCATACAACGGAGCATCGCAATTGTTTCAAGGCTGATATTTCAGTATGTAAACTTCTAGAAAAATCTGATTTGGCAGGTTTTCGATTAAAAAACACCCAGCTTGATTACCGTTACACACATGGTAGTTATTCTCGTATTGTCGTCACATATCCTTTAAATAAAACATTGAGTTGACGGACCGCGATATCCGCATGGGAAGCGGTCATTAAAGCACTATTTCAATCATATATGTGCATTTGCCACTCTACCCGAGGACGGAGAAAGTAATTCTCTGAAAGGTAGTAAATATAGTCAGAATGGACTTCTGCAACATTTTATCCGTCGTCATCTGTATTCTGGTATTGATAAAAAATATTTGAACTTTACGATTCCTTTTTTCATTAATTTTCAACAAAATAAACGTGTCTCAATTTTTTACTGTCGTTCTGAAAATGATTTTATGACAGTTAAAAAATTCGAACAATTTCGAAAAAAGTGATCCCTCCAAGTTAAAGGATGACAATTTTGAAACGGGAGCAAACGAGGCACTCTTATTTAGTCACTGTGTCCAAAGTTCATGACCTTTCGAAGATTGACTAGAAGGCCAATCTGGAAACATTGGTAAAAAATTTAACGGAGAAAACGAACAAAACATACCGAGGAGAGATTTCCTTCAATTTATGACCGGTAATTTCTTCAACCAAATTAAATACCTTAAAACCAAGTCTAAATCTGAATTAGTTTTCAATATGTTAAAAGGTATACAGAAAGTCAATTACGTGATCAACTGATCACCATGTGGTTGACAGACATGCTTTGCTCACCTGCAGTGCTCGCCATCTATAATCCAGTCTTAATTAAATGGGATTTAAACGGTAAAATTTGGGTATAAGGAAATACTTTTTGTCACTTTTTTTCACCAACCTAAAAGTAGATTATGAATGTCTATGTTATGCGAAAAAACGAATACGAGATTTTGACGCAGGTTGATACTGGAACCTTCAGACTGAATCAATCAGCGAGCAGTACAGGTGAGCCGCGAATGTTTACATGTATCTGCTATATATCGGTGATCAGTTGATCAGGTTTAATCAAATAATACTGAAAATTAATTGAGGTTTACACGGAGTTGTGAATCATTTGACTTGGTTAAAGAAACTAAAGGTCATAAATTTGAAAAAAATCCTTTCTCGGTAGTTTTTACTCGTCTTCTCTGTTAAAATTGTCCTGAAGTTTGGACACAATACCGTACATATGTAGAACAAAATAAGTGTGCCTTATTTGCCTCAAGTTTCCCGCGTTTAAATCTTATCCGTCCTTTTAGTTGAAGAAGTCCCGTTTTTTTCTTTTTTTCCCGATTTGTTGAACTGCATGACTGTCAATCAAGGTAGTTATTGACAGACAGTGGTAGTGATCCGTCTCCGCTTCATCGATTGGTCTTCACCCTGCTGCATTTTGAATAGCTAGTTGCACATTATTGAGAGACAAATTAGAGCCTGTCCGTTCACTAGCCCTTGACTTCCGCTGATCAGCTACAGGTTAGTACTATTTCACTTCGCCTTGTCTATTAACCTATGATACTATTTTGTACTGGTGATAGCTGGCATATTTCTATACATATGTACTATATTTTCCCAGATTTAAAGAAAATGTCATTATCATGGAATTGTGGGAAAATATGATACATACGTATAAAATTATGTCAGTTATCACCTATAGTTATCCTGGGTTAAAAGATAGTGCAAAGTAAAATTATACAACCCAGTAGCTGATCAGCATGTCACAGGATAGTGAACAGACAAGCTCTTCATTCTCTCTCAATAATGTGCAACTGAACAGAAAAGGTATCTCATTGCCTAGTTATTTATAGGACGGAAATGTTCCTCTCTTGACAATGTTTTACTATGTCTCAGTTGATCCATGGCGTAAGCATAGCCTCGTTTACGTTCTCAAACTTACCCATTTTTTTGACAAAACGACAAGCTGGTCAAATACTACAGAGTAACTTTGAAGTGTCATAGAGTCAGTTCCAGGACAATGTTAAGAAAAAAAGCAAAAAAGCAAAGAGAATAGCAAATAAACGCCCACGGCCTCTTGGTTGAATATGCCTCTTCCCCTCACCCTCAAACCATTAAAACTAATACATCATATAAAATGTTATTGATAGCACACTGTGTTTCACCATTAGAAATTAAGGCAAAGAGAACACCCATAAAGACACCCACAGTCTCTTGGTTTTATCTGACTTTTCATCCGGTGATACGATTAAATCGCTTTCTGTGATGAAGGTGTAGGGACAATCTGGGCTTGCAAGGCAGCATGGGATAGTTTATCCATATGCAAGGCAGTTTGTATCTCTTCTGGAATTCTATGCCACAAAATGGATGTCGTCATACTTTGCGTTTATCGAACTATTTTTGTTATTTTCTCCCTGTTCCACGTCACACGCTCTTCAATCAATAGCTCAGTTCCGTTATCCCATTTGTACTCATATACATCAATTTTATTCTAATTGCGACAATCGATAATTGGATGTTTGCAGGTGTCTATCGTTAAATTGCGATAAATCCTAACGTGTACAGTTTGATTTTTGGATAAGAAAATTGACGACTGTCGGGAAAATGCAATAAAACTTGATGAATATGTTTCTAGTGGCAAGTGATTTTTAATTCTCGTCATTTGAAAAGAGCTCTTGTCGCTTGTTCACCTGGGATTATGAAATTCATAGCCGGGCATAAACAGCGTATTATTACATTGTGCACCTTAATGTTTTCAGAAAAGCAGCTTTTATAGCCTTTGTTATCTGTCTCGGCGATCGAAAGAAAAGGTATAAATGCGTCTGAGGTAGCGTACGAAAACTATCACAAGACCAATTGTGAGTCGAACCACTCAAATCAACCGAGCCTCATCAGCAGACCCAAAGGTACAGGTAAGTATACGTTTTACAAATTTTTGTCGCTATTTCTTGGCTTTTGTGGCTTTTTGCAATTATGCAGCGATCTGGAGATGAAGGTTTTAGAAAAGTCCGTCTTGTGGCGTCAGCCAGCCTTACAGAATAGCGTGTGACGGCAGCCAGTCTCACAGAATACTAGCCTGTGACGTCAGCCTGGGAATCCGCCAACTGTTAAATTCTACATACGACCTAAAGATTTCGACCGTTGGATAAGATTTTTTGATACTTTTTTTTTACATAAGTAAAACTGTGGAAGCAGTGGTCCAACAACGGCACAGTTTTTAGGGTTGCTGTTGCGCCCAGAGCAAATCTGCGCAATCCCATACTCGATTCAGATCTTTGTTTGGGACTGCTATGGTCAACAGTTTTGAAGCACTTAACCCTATATGGCCTGGGCTTTTCGGGACGTATCCTGGCCTGGGCGGGGGGGGGGGAGGGGCGAAATGGCTCCCCCTAATTATTTTTCTTGCCCCTAGAGCTAGGGGCCTGAAACTTACCACACTATACCATTGGGTCAAGCTCTACCAGAAAATGTAAAGAAAAAATCCAAGATGGCCGCTTTGATGACGTCACAGTGACGTCATTTTCAAAAAAGGCATTTTTTGGTTGATTTCGTTGATATTAATGTGATGTGAAATAAAATAGTTTTTGCTCACTTTTCATCGCGGAAAAGCGGAAATTTTGAAGAAATTATGACAAAAACATGACTTTACTGGTACACCACGTGATCGCCATTTTGAATTTACCCATGAACCTCTGGTCGGGGGGTTATGCAAATAGAATCAAAATGACCCCAATATGATAAACTATAAAGTCAAGGAGTTTCAGCTCTCTATTTTTTGTCCTTCCGGAGATAGCGCAGAAAGTTTGGTAGTTGGGGGGGGGGGGGGGATTGCATGTTGAAGGGGTTATTCAGATCCTGAAAATTTGCGCGAATGTATGCATTAATCAAATTTTGCGTTTTATATGGAAAGCGTCGATTACATAATATTGATCAAAGCAGTTGTTTTTGACTTGGTACATTTTTTGGTAAAATTATCAGCGATGGAAGCGAGGCATTCCATCGCATGCATGACTTCATATTGACTGCTCCACGACAATGATAAGTTTTCGTTGGTCATACTTCTTTGCACAACTTTTCAGGTAACTTTCCTCTTGTTCACCAAGGATATGTTGAATATATAAGTATAATACAATGAAACGAGACAAAAATAAATTTTCGGCCCGCTTCCGTCTTCTTTTTCGTGCGCTCTCAACATTATGAGGAAGTTATTTGTTTCCAGAAGCTAACGTCAGACTTTGAAAAATATGACAGATGCCACATAAATCGTCCTTGGTTGGAGAAAAATATATTCGCATTTACATAAGAAAACAATCATTCCCTAACCCTTGCCTGACATAATATGGAAAAAGAATAAATGTATTCCGAAATTTATTGAGAGATATTAGTCCGTTTGTGATGCATTTCCTGTCAGGGCTAATTATAGATTATCTCAGCTAATGCGACAGAATATAGGCTATGTAACTTAATCGATCGTCAAGCGACGGTTGACGACGTGAAAGATAGTTTTATGAAAATACAATTGTACATTAGTATAAGGAGCTCCATCTGCCATGCAAGTGTAGAAAACTCTGAGTATCAAATCTTGGAACCGAATATCTGGAATATCTAAATATTCCGTTTAATACAGGTCAGATGTCATGCGTTCGGGACAAAACAATGTGAACTGAATTTCTGTC
This sequence comes from Hanleya hanleyi, assembly GCA_036873755.1. Classification (NCBI taxonomy): domain Eukaryota; kingdom Metazoa; phylum Mollusca; class Polyplacophora; order Lepidopleurida; family Hanleyidae; genus Hanleya; species Hanleya hanleyi. The sequence goes on from JAVTVY010004959.1 coordinate 25,699, forward strand.
ATATAATATGGCATTTTATGATTAGAAATGTGGGGAAGACCTAATACAACCATTTTTGTGTGATACTGAACACTTGAATTGTAAAGGGTACCGGTATCCGTACCGGTATCCTCAGATCCGCAAAATTTAACAATGTGTGGGTTAAGTGCGCTGAGGATAACCCACACATTGTCAAAATTTGACAAAGTGTGGGTTATGTGCGCTGAAGATACCGGTACCCTTTACAATTCCAGGTTCGACACATTTTGCTTAGCCAAACTAAGCTGGCCCAAATAAATACTAGACGATTTATTCTAGACACACTGATGGCGCTTGTTATCGCGCTTGTTTAAGGTAGCGGGAGACCTAGCCAGAGGTGATCCAGCTTTAAAATATTGATTTTTCGTTTTTTAAATATTATTCAACTATAGATTTCACTTTATCATTTAGAGAAAACGCGAACTTGGAGAAATTATTTAAGCAGGACATCTAAAGGGCTACAAGAAGACAAAATTATATCCCGGTGCATGTGTAACATATTATATCGCCAAATTCTTGAATAAAATTGAAAATATGTTACCGGAGGAGTGGAAATAAATCTAAGTTCGGGTCCATTGATTTCGCCAGGTATAACAAAGGACAATGAAGGTGATGACCATTGTTTCCATTGTGGTAAGCCTAGCGGCGTTTGAGATTGGAGCCGCATTAGACGTACCAACGACTGAATGCCAATGTACCAGCATAAGCAGTTGCATTACTTCTCATGCTGATGAATGGAGTAAGTGTTCATGTACTCCCCCTGGAATGCCTGGACCCAATGATGGCACTCCGGCTGGATTCGACTGGTATGAGTAAGTACACACTGTATTACTATCACTATTAATGGACATCTAAACTCTCTTCTTCTCCCACATTGACTGATTTACCCTACAAACAAAGGGAAGCGATGTATTAATTGGTTGACCAATGAACCCAACTGTATGCTACATTGCAGGCTTGTTCTGCGCAAATACCTCTATTGATAAGATTCAAAATTCCGCTGATTGCTGATTCCGCTTCCCTTTCCATCTTCTGGTTTTGCTTTTGGGAGACGAAGCTCTACCAGGAAATGTCAAAAAAAAAAAAAAAAAAACCCCAAGAAAAAACCCCCAACAAAAACAACAACAAACAATTGGCCATACTGATGACCTCACCATGAAAACATTTCCAGAAGGCATTTATTAGGTAGATTTTCTCGAATTTTTCATAACAGCGATAGTTAACTCCACATGATCAACTTTAAGATACTTCGCAAGAAGAAAATCTTCTTAAGCTCTTATGCATAATGCCGTTTTGTGGTATGAAAAAAATGAAACATTTGCCGAAAACTTTCGTGGAAAAGGATCGTTCCGTTTTAGTAAAAAGCTGTTGACAAAACCTCAACAGACGAGCTCTGCACAAGTGTCTATTTTCATGAAGTTTAAGCGCGGAGGGTAGTGAGATTTAGAGCAAATTGGTCGTTTGAAAGGCCAGGCATCTAGAACAGAGAATGATTTCAAATGGAAGATCTGTCAAGAAACCCCTGATTATAATAGAATTTCTGCTCATCACTGGATGATCCATCTCGCAAAAAATGCCCTCAAAAAATGAGTGCTGTAGGTCAAGTCTAGAACAAACTATCCATTCAAAAACAGCAGAAACGGTGATTTGGATTACTTTCTCGAAACAAAAGAGGATGAATATCGTGAGAATCCATGTGATGTGGCGTGTATTTTCGGTGAAACAAAAATCAAAACTGGAGAATCGACTGCTCATGACATATACAAGTTTGCTGTGAGAGGTTATAAATTCAAGCACTTCAATTTTTTCTTATCCTGTAACACACGAACCGCGAACCGTTGGAATGGCTTTTTTCAACCTTTGTTTACGGTAGTTGGATATCAACGGATCATTAGGAAACCGATTGTAATTGAAACATTACATCATATAGCTCTGCCAATTTGTCACTAGCCTCTTTTCACCGAGGTAAAATTCCTTGACAAAACTAAACAAAGTGAACATACGTATGGTATTTCGATCTCCAGTTTTATTACGGTTTTTACAACAGCGTGAACTTTCAACATTAGCATATTACTTTTAGAATGACAAAGGATTTCGAATGTTCATTCCATCGGAACGAATACTTTTTTGGCAGTATGCGGCTCTTGTCCCTTACTACGGTTCTTAGTTTAGCGTGGCCTTTCAGCAGACGCCGTTTTCTTTTGTTGTCGAATGTTTATTCCCATCCAAGTGATGTTCATTTCCACCGCATGCGTTCATGGAGTTGGCCAGACAATGAAACACTTAAATCAACCGACACGGCATGTAGTGCGACGTCAAATTTAACTCGGCTGCCTTTTCAAAGAATGAGGGTATGACGGTATGATTGTTGTATGTCGAGCCGCAATCAGAAAGCAAATTTACTCGAAGTTCAGTGCTGTGTTAATTGTTGCGTTTTATAGTATTCTGTTGTCTGTTGAAATACATTGCAGTGTAGAATGGGAAAGGAGGAATGCTGGACAAAGTCTTTGCTGCCTTGAAATGAACATTTGTCAAAAAGCAAACGCCTATCATTGAAAGCTCCACACTCAAATACGAACCGTAATATTGCGAATGTTTTACGTTACATACAGTACCGTAGACCAAAAAAAATTCGGTATTTCGTCTTTCTAAACCAAAATACCTTTTACTAACGAATTGGTATAGCGACCTCAATTGATCATGGAAAATGGCAAAAAGGATAATTCTATGCAGCTTAAAACAATTGCAACCAATATATATTTTTTTTCCTCCCGAGAATAGAAACAATTTATCATTATCACTACACAGTATATACCGGCTTGCTGAAACCAATGCCCGATGGCCTAACTATGCTATGAAATTGAATTGTATTTACTAAATGTCATGAAATGAGTGCAACTTTCCAATATTACCTCTCCTTCCAATTGATAAAATATATTATATAATATTATGCCCTTGGTATATTCAATATGGAATGAGCTATTCTCCTCATTACATGCTCAATATGGAAGAAATCCCCTCTATTTTGTACATGTTCAAGGCAAGGATGAGCCGAGATGCCTTGCATATAACCAGACATTGAACTTAAATGATTTTAGAAACGAAGGCAGTTAACGTTGACAGTGATTCTGGTCAACAAGGGCTAATCGAAAAGATGTTCCTTGCAATTTTTCGCTTCACGGAAAGGCCAGACAAGGAAATGGAATCTAAAATACAACGCTTTTCTTTCCGGATCGCTATATTACACCACACCAACTGTAGTCTCCATACGATAAACACTGTCTGTCTCCACATGTCGTGTAACATGTAGACATGTGTTAGCTTGCACGCTCATAAAGGAAAGCATTTAATTGCAGGGTTGTTGTGTTTTACTACCCACGATCTCGTGAAGCAAAGATACTTTCCAAGGTTAGCTGTCTATGCGACCGTTCCGCTTATGTGCATTTCATCACTTTAATGGACAAGAGCAGAATACTGCCGAACAAATTCTTTATTGCGATGGAATGAACATTCGAAATCCTTTCTTATTCTAAAAGTAATATGCTAATGTTGAAAGTTCACGCTGTTGTAAAAACCGTAATAAATCACCTTTCGAAGTATTCATTATCCTAATTTTTATCATTATTTTCATCGCCTAATGGGGATATGATATTTTTTAAATTATAACATTTCCTGTCAGTTCTTCTGGAAGAAAATGGCTCTTATTCATACAACATATGAGTTTTCTTGTTTATTTATGCAATTTTCTTTTAAAAAACTAAACCCATAAAAACAAAAATATCAGACAGACTGCATTCACCACACGAGAACGGCTTAATGCATAGGGACTACTAGGAGTGTCATAACTGTTCTTCCTACCCCGACCAAGATCCCACTCATTTTCCGGCTATCCCTGCTCACCCCACCAACATTTCGCTCATTTTCCAGTTCGAAAAATTCTAATATTGCAGGAATAGTTTTAGATATAATATAATCCATATACTATATATGCTGGATGTATAAAAATTACTGCAGGCCTATTTCAATTGTTTTTGTTTTGCAGCATCACTTGCTTTTACGGTATAACATTGACAACGGGGGCAGGGTCAGATTGTACCAATGACTGCACAAATTATGCACCCACTTAGATATTGCCAATGGTAAGTGCTTTTGAAAACACTCCGCGGTGATCAAAGACGCTGTTCAACATAGAAACAATTTGATTTTTGAAAATTTCAGAATTAGCTTTTGGATCCAGGAATATATCTTTTCGATGGTCCACAACAAACCGTTTCTGAATTTCCCAGGCCATCGACGTACTTCGCGTGTACGATCTGTAAAATACAGCCACTGCCCGTTCCAGATTAATTATAATAAATTGACTGTGAATGTTTAACAAGTGTAAGATTTCAGTGAATGTGTGAAACGAATTTCGAGAGCAGCAGATCTGACTCGCTAACACATGCGCACTGTGTGGGTGAAGTGTAAAACGAAGGAATGTTCGGCAATGTTCGGTTTCTATCTTTTAACCCAGCTAAGACATTTTTGTCCTTATTTGCAACTCGGGTAAAGCAAGTTTTCCTAAAAAGAGACAAATGAAATGGACATCGTTTCCTCTGACATTCTTTCCTTTCACATCGGACGAACAGATGAAGATAGGGAGAGATGGACAGACCATAGGACGAAATCGCCATCACATTTAGGCCGAATTTTGGCGGGCGTATAAAAAGTGGCTCATCTTTAGGGCCAACGGGTGGTATCTCATTCTCCTTCCATGGTTAGAAACTAGATTAATTGAAATTATATTCTAAAAGAACGTCCCTAGGACCGTGTAGAAAACAATATTGCCACAAACATATTAACGACGATATTTGAATGTGTGTAACGTTTCATGATTCAACTTTCGAACATTATGTAAATTTCACCCGCCACGTAAGGTAGAGTGGAATATAGAAATTCTGTTTGTTCGTCCGTCTGGTTGTTCATGCATTCCTACATCAGTAGTATAGAAAAGACGGGAAAGGTCATATTTTGCCGGGGAGGTAACTCTTGCATCCGACAGGGGGCGCTGTTCCAGGTTAAAGTATAGGAAGCGGCCATTTACGGCCTTTCACATCTGAGGCCGTCAAGGCCGCTATAGTTCCGGCACTTCTGGTCACCTGACCGTGTATTCCTCCGCGATGATGCGGTCTGGCGGTGATGCGGTCGCCTCCGCGGAGAAAAAGTAGTCCCCAGAAAACAAATACGTATTTGGGTCGTATGAGGTATCATTGTGAAGCTTATGTGAGGGGGCATCTGATGGGCTGGGTGCGGGGTTGAAATAGCGGCATTCTGCGCATGCGCAGAGAGGGAATTGTGGGAAAAGGGTGTGGAAATAGACGTTTTGGGAGCTAGGGAAGCCACTAATGGCCCAATTGGGTCGAGTGAAGTATTAATGTGAAGCACACATGAGGGGGCATCTGACTGGACTAGTGGTTCGGGCGTGGTCACCAGTTTGCGCATGCGCAAACAGGGAATTGTGGGAAAAGGCTATGAAAATAGATGTTTTGAGATCTAGGGGAGCCCCTGTTGGGCCGATGGAGTCGATTGAGGTATCAATGTGAAGCATTCGTAAAGGGGCATCTGACTGGACTAGTGGCTCGTGCGTTGTCACCAGTCTGCGCATGCGCAAACAGGGAATTGTGAGCAAATCCCGCCAACGCCAAGCTCAACGCTTCAACGCCCTGGTGAATTAGCCCAAAAGCTCTGATTTTCATGGAATTGTCGCTAATCCATTGGAAATGCAGTGACGCCCGTCAACGTCCGCCTTAACGCCCTAGCATAACGTCTTGACGCCATGAGAGAACAACAACAACAAGGATGGGAGAACAACAACAACAACAAGTTTTTTTTATATAGTTTAATCTCCCCAATGATACATCATACCCACGCTGGGGGAGCCGCGTTGGGTATGTTTACAATTCAAGAAATCTCTTGTCCAACCAGAGGCCGCCATTTGTATCAGTCATATTCGTTCTTGACCGTTAGATGTATTCTCGGCTGCTCTTGGCCAATCAGAAGTCGCCTTTACAGAAAGATCCATCTTCGGTCATGTTCGTTCTGAACCGTTTGTTCTAATCGGCCAGGCCAGGATATTGTTCGGGCAGCATGTCCTGAAACAGTTGTTTGCGCATTCTGAGTATCTATCAGTGCATGGGTGATTACATTCATCCGATGGGAAGATTCCGTAATTTGGTTACGAAAAACGTGATATTGGTGACCCGCTCCACCATCCACTTGGTGTTGGGGCGTTGTTATTGGGCCCATTCGAAAGGATCCACGGCGTCCAGTTTCTCCAGCGTCGTCTCTAGTGACGCCCGGTCAGGCGGATACTAGGATGTTACTGCTCGGGTAAAAGTATCGGACTTGGTCTGTCTCCTTATGCTGCAGCACATAACCAAACGCCAGATTCAGCTTGAAGACCGTAGCTTGCCCAATGAAGATGGCTTCCACGTAGCTGCGTAGACGGGCGAGGTCGGTCAGTCGGAAATTGTAGATATCTTGAATAGGGCGATGACGGTGGAAACAGTGCCGGATCATCCCCTAATGGTCTGATAGAGTGATATGAGGTATCCATGTGAAGCACACATGAGGGAGCATCCGCCTAAACCAGTGTCTCGGCCATTGTCACCATTCTGCGCATGCGCAGACAGGGAATTGTGGGAAAAAGGTATGGAGATAGACGTTTTGGGATCTAGATAAGCCCCTAATGGGCCGATTGGGTCAAGTGAGGTATCCATGTGAAGCATATGTGACGGGGCATCTGACTGAACTAGTGGCTCGGGCGTTGTCAACATTCTGCGCATGCGCAGACAGGGAATTGTGAGAAAGGGGTATGCAAATAGAGGTTTTGGGGTCTAGGGGAGCCACTAATCGTCCGATGGAGTTGAGTGAGGTATCGTTGTAAAGGATACGTGAGGGGGCATGCGCCTGGTCTAGTATGACGTGAGCCTGACGTCATTCTGCGCATGCGCAGTAGACAAAATATATGGAAATGGGCGTTTTGGGGTCTAGGTGAACCACTAATGGTCCAATGGAGTTGAGTGAGGTATCAATATGAAGCACACATGAGGGGGCATCCGCCTGGCCTAGTGGCTTAGGCGTTGTCCCCATTCTGCGCATGCGCAGCCAGGGAATTTTGGGAAAAGGCTATGGAAATAGACGTTTTGGGATTCAAGAGAGCCCCTAATGGTCTGATGGAGTCATATGAGGTATCCATGTGAAGCACACATGAGGGGGCATCTGACTGGGCTAGTGGCTCGGCCGTTGTCAATATTCTGCGCATGCGCAGACAGGGAATTGTGGGAAAAGTGTATGCAAATAGACGTTTTGGGGTCTATTTGGGCCCCTGGTCGGCCTATGAGGTCGAGTGAGGTATTGTTGTAAAGGATACGTGAGGGGGCATCCGCCTGGACTAGCATGACGTGGAACTTACGTCATTCTGCGCATGCGCAGTAGACAAAATGTATGGAAATAGACGTTTTAGGGTCTAGGTGAACCACTAATGGTTCAATGGAGTTGAGTGAGGTATCAATGTAAAGCAGTCGTGAAGGAGCATCCAGTCATGGATGGGTGCATGTAAAATTAGGATTTTTTCCCGAAAATATAAAAAGCGGAACACGGACTTTACCCCTAAAATAGAGGAAACCACCTATCAACCCTAGACAAAAGGGCTAATATCGGTCCCCGGGCTTATTGGGACCTGCCTATCAAGTCAATGGGGTGGATGCATGTAAAACTTTCTCCAGAAAAAAGCGGAAAACGGACTTTACCCCTAAAATAGGGGAAAACAGCTATGAACCCTATCTCAATTCCGGAGCTCCAAGAGCTCCCGAGCTCCGAGTTCCAATAGCTCCTAACTCCAGAGCTCCGACGGCACCACCGGGCGTTGACGGGCGTTGCTACAACAGAACTCGGAGCTCCGGAGTCCGAGTTCCAAGAGCTCCGGAGCTCCGAGTTCTCTTGTAACAACGCCCGCCAACGCCAAGCTCAACGCTTCAACGCCATGGTGAATTAGCCCAAAAGCTCTGATTTTTCTAGACACTAATTCATTGGAAACGCAGCGACGTCCGTCAACGTTCATCGGTACACCCTAACATAACGCCTTGAAGCAATGAGGTAGATAAATGACAGAACAACAACAACAAAGATGAGAGAACAACAACAACAACAAGTGTTTTCATGTAGTTTATTTTCCCCTCCATCATAACATACCCACGCTGGGGGAGCCGCGTTGGGTGTGTTTACAATTCGAGAAGTCTCTTGTCCAATCAGAGGCCGCCATTTGGTATTGCACCTGCCATATTCGTTCTTGTCCGTTAGATGTATACTCAGCTGCTCTTGTCCAATCAGAAGTCGCCGTTTCAGAAAGTTCCATCTTTGCTCGGTGTTACCTAATATGATTCTTACTCATCCATCCATCCGCCTCAGATACTTGTTTGCGCATTGTGAGTATCTATCAGTGCATGGATGAATACATTCAGGGGCTCCGGAGCTCGGAGCTCCGGAGCTCCTGGAGCTCGGAGAAGCTTTCACAACATCTTTGAGGTGTCCCCAACGCCCATCTTAACGCATGGACGCACTAACGACGGTGAGTGAGTAAGTAAGTGTGTGAGTGTGTGTCTTCCGGTTCCGGTGACGTGACGGTCAACATGGAAAACCCCGGATGTACGATGAGGACCCGGATGTAAAACCACAGCACCCAGGGAAGTGACCTTTGACCCTGCCCTACTCGAAAGTGACGTCATCGTACGCAGGCACATATATATACCCGGTGCACCCTGTACCTTATAGCCCTTATGGCATGGGGTACACCAGGGTGTGGGTGCATCGGGTATATATGTGTGCCTGCGTACGATGACGTCACTTTCGAGTAGCGCAGGGTCAAAGGTCACTTCCCTGGGTGCTGTGGTTTTACATCCGGGTCCTCATCGTACATCCGGGTTTTTCCATGTTTACCGTCACGTGACCGGAACCGGAAGACTCACATACTCACACACTTACTTACTCATCGTCGTTAGTGCGTCCATGCGTTAAGATGGGCGTTGGGGACGCCTCAAAGATGTTGTGAAAGCTTCTCCGAGCTCCAGGAGCTCCGGAGCTCCGAGCTACAAGAGCTCCGGCGCTCCGAGCTCCGGAGCCCCTGAATGTATTCACCCATGCACTGATAGATACTCACAATGCGCAAACAAGTATCTGAGGCGGATGGATGGCTGAGTAAGAATCATATTAGGTAACACCGAGCAAAGATGGAACTTTCTGAAACGGCGATTTCTGATTGGACAAGAGCCGCTGAGTATACATCTAACGGACAAGAACGACTATGGCAGGTGTAATGCCAAATGGCGGCCTCTGATTGGACAAGAGACTTCTTGAATTGTAAACACAACCAACGCGGCTCCCCCAGCGTGGGTATGTTATGATGGAGGGGAAAATAAACTACATGAAAACACTTGTTGTTGTTGTTGTTCTCTCATCTTTGTTGTTGTTGTTCTGTCATTTATCTACCTCATTGCTTCAAGGCGTTATGTTAGGGTCTACCGATGAACGCTGACGGACGTCGCTGCGTTTCCAATGAATTAGTGTCTAGAAAAATCAGAGCTTTTGGGCTAATTCACCATGGCGTTGAAGCGTTGAGCTTGGCGTTGGCGGGCGTTGGAGCTCTTGGAACTCGGAGCTCCGGAGCTCCGGAGCTCCGAGTTCTCTTGTAGCAACGCCCGCCAAACGCCCGGTGGTGCCGTCGGAGCTCCGGAGCTCTTGGAGTTCGGAGCTCCGGAGCTCTTGGAGTTAGGAGCTCTTGGAACTCGGAGCTCGGGAGCTCTTGGAGCACCAGAATTGAGATAGGGTTCATAGGTGTTTTCCCCTATTTTAGGGGTAAAGTCCGCTTTTCGCTTTTTTCTGGAGAAAGTTTTACATGCATTCACCCCATTGACTTGATACGCAGGTCCCAATAAGCCCGGGGACCGATATTAGCCCTTTTGTCTAGGGTTGATAGGGGGGTTTCCTGTACTTTAGGGGTAAAGTCCGTGTTCCGCTTTTTATATTTTCGGGAAAAAATCCTAATTTTACATGCACCCATCCATGACTGGATGCTCCCTCACGACTGCTTTACATTGATACCTCACTCAACTCCATTGGACCATTAGTGGTTCACCTAGACCCTAAAACGTCTATTTCCATACATTTTGTCTACTGCGCATGCGCAGAATGACGTCAGTTCCACGTCATACTAGTCCAGGCGGATGCCCCCTCACGTATCCTTTACAACAATACCTCACTCGACCTCATAGGCCGACCAGGGGCCCAAATAGACCCCAAAACGTCTATTTGCATACACTTTTCACACAATTCCCTGTCTGCGCATGCGCAGAATGTTGACAACGGCCGAGCCACTAGTTCAGTCAGATGCCCCCTCATGTGTGCTTCACATGGATACCTCATATGACTCCATCAGACCATTAGGGGCTCTCCTAAATCCCAAAACGTCTATTTCCATAGCCTTTTCCCATAATTCCCTGTCTGCGCATGCGCAGAATGGAGACAACGCCTGAGCCACTAGGCCAGGCGGATGCCCCCTCATGTGTGCTTCATATTGATACCTCACTCAACTCCATTGGGCCATTAGTGGTTCACCTAGACCCCAAAACGCCCATTTCCATATATTTTGTCCACTGCTCATGCGCAGAATGACGTTAGTCTCACGTCATACTAGACCAGGCGGATGCCCACTCACGTATCCTTTACAACGATAACTCACTCAACTCCATCGGACGATTAGTGGCTCCCCTAGACCCCAAAACGTCTATTTGCATACCCTTTTCTCACAATTCCCTGTCTGCGCATGCGCAGAATGTTGACAACGCCCGAGCCACTAGTTCAGTCAGATGCCCCCTCACATATGCTTCACATGGATACCTCACTTGACCCAATCGGCCCATTAGGGGCTTATCTAGATCCCAAAACGTCTATCTCCATACCTTTTTCCCACAATTCCCTGTCTGCACATGCGCAGAATGGTGGCAATGGCCGAAACACTGATTTAGGCGGATGCTACCTCATGTGTGCTTCACATGGATACCTCATATGACTCTATCAGACCATTAGGGGCTCCCCTAAATCCCAAAACGTCTATTTCCATACCCTTTTCCCACAATTCCCTGTCTGCGCATGCGGAGAATGGTCACAACCCCCGAACCACTAGTCCAGGCGAATGCCCCTTCACAAGAGCTTCACATTGATACCTCACTCAACTCCATCGACCCATTAGGGGCTCCTCTAGACCCCAAAACGCACATTTACATACATTTTGTCTAGTGCGCATGCGCAGAATGACGTCAGTCTCACGTCATACTAGACCAGGCGGATGCCCCTTCACGAATGCTTCACTTTGATACCTCATTCAACTCTATCGGAAGATTAGCGGCTCCCCTAGACCCTAAAACGTCTATTTGATACTCATTTCCCACAATTCCCTGTCTGCGCTTGCGCAGCGTGGTGACAACGCCCAATCCACTAGTCCATCAGCTGCCCCTTCACAAGAGCTTTACATTGATACCTCACTCAACTCCATCGACCCATTAGGGGCTCCTCCAGACCCCAAAACGTCTATTTCCATACCCTTGGGCCATCGCGCATGCGCAGAATGAGGCTATTTCAACCCCACACCCAGCCCATCAGATGCCCCTTTATGAATGCTTCACTTTGATACCTCACTGAACTCCATCGGACCATTAGTGGCTCCCCTAGCTCCAAAACGTCTATTTCCATACCCTTGGTCCACCGCGCATGCGCAGAATGCCGCTATTTCAACCCCACACCCGGCCCATCAGATGCCCCTTCACGAATGCTTCACTTTGATACCTCACTCGACCCAATCGCACCATTTTATCTAGGGACTACATTTTCTCCGCGGAAGTTTTTTCCCGCGACCGCATTACCGCCAGACGTGACCGCATCACCGCGGAGGAATACAAAGGTCAATGGTTAACCGAACTATAGTCGTCAACACTTGGCACACAGCCAAGGCTGATGCAATCCATAACATGTCAGCACATGCCTTGAGCTGGTGGCGCCCCCTGTCGGATTCTTTAGGGAAATCACGAGTTACCCCTCAAGTTTAAGTGCAAAGAGGTCAATGGAACTGTAAATACTCTTATACTACTACTTACATCCGTATGACCGTTTCAAGTGTGATGAACGTAATATCTCATTACCATAGAATACCTTAATATTTGGTACAGAGAGGGCCTCTCGGTTAAGTCTACTCAGGACTGACATTAACCTATTGTTAATAAAGGGCTACTTCCTCGTAAAGAACATTATCTAAGAAGCAAATTAATTTAGAGCCATCAAGCTGAATCAAGCTGAATGTACAGTTAATAGTAAAATCCTGTCCAAAAGGTGGTCGTCGATAATGTTGTTGTTCCATGTTAATTATTGTAACATATGGTTTCATTTTTTTGTTTCAGGAAAATTCTGACGTCAAGTTCCTGACCGTAGCGCGTCCATGTCTCGAGAGTATATTTCTTCTATAAATAAACGGCCGTTTCTTTCTTGCATCAGAAATCAAAGCTTCATCAGTTCTTTCTTTCGAACTTTATAGATATGTTATATACTGGAGACCAACGTCAAGGTTCTAATGTCCCTAGCGATGAGATTTTGGAAACGTTATTAGGTATTCCTTAATTGAATTGCAGTGAATAAACTCATCATATAGTCCATAGGCCAAGACCCCAACTTCACCAACCGGTACTCGGGAGAGGGGTCTGATTCCATGGATATTACTACTCCTGTTGCTAGAGAGCTAAACAATTACACACTCTGCATATTAGGACCTTCTCTACTGAAACCAGTTAATGAAGTTTTAAATCGCCATTTGAAGATTTCACAGTGACGTCATATGGTGGAAAATAATTTATTTTAAAGTCTCTCGTTTATTTCAATTTTTTTTTTCGATTGTCCTGATAAAATTTGAGGTAGCAGATTCGGTTAATATTTGTAAAAGGTATTTGAATGTAAATGCTATCTATGTAGGACAGTAGTTGTGTATCGGTAGCTTGAATGTTGTTATAGTACATCTTTTGAATCCCACCTCAATCTTTCTGTATTCTAAACCCAGATTTGCGGTTAGGGTATGACCCTTCCGATATTTCCGTTATGACGAGAGAGATGAACAGTAGCAGGCTCTCTTTTACTGCAGCGTCTATTGAAGCTTTCATTTGATGACGGCACCGTGACGTAATAATAAAATAATTTTGATCGAAGTTTTGGGATATTTTATTACATTTTTACTTGGATCAAATGAAGTAGCAAGCCTGTAATGCTTTTTTGAAGAGGTATTCTTGTGTAAAAATATTTCCCATATGTGGTAATTTATGCATATTGTTAGTGCAAGTTATTGCAGGCTTTTCTTAAATCTGTTTTATCCCTACGCATGTTTGGAAGCGACCAAAATTGTGGCAAAACGGAAGATGCGGAGGACAAATAAAGGAACATTCCGAGATTCTTAGGTTGGTTTTTATCTTGACTAATCAGCCTTCTTATTCCTATCTTCCCACCACAATTCCGTGCTTCAGTCGCCATTGGGATAAGTTTGATGAAATGGAATTATCTGCATATTCAATCAGGTTCGTCGTCCCACTTTAGAAACATTCGTCATTTTTTATGTATTTGCAATTAGTCTTGGGTCTGAGTAGCCATACTTTCTCTATTTACAAATACTACAGCATATTGTCACCATTTCCTCAGGAAAGCTAATGTTGGCCATCTTAGAATTGACGACATTTTCGAGGACGTTACCATCACTTGCCATCTTGGCCACCGATTGTTTTCTAATCCAGGTAGATCATCAACGTAGCTTCTCAGCAAATTTTATATTCTAGTCAATTGCCTCTTTCAGAAATGGCAAAAAGGAGAAACAATGCACTAAATGCAATATCATCAATAACATCTTAGAGTATTCACATCGTCTCAAAAATACAGAGAAGACTTACCAAGGAACCTGACTGTGGCAAGACAAACAGGAAATCAAACAAGGTGATTCGCAACTCAATGTAGATTCTGTCCGAATAACTTGGAGCGAGGAGTCATTTGAACAGCATGTGTTTTACATCTCCAGGGTGTTCAAGTGAACAGTCACAATTAAAGTGTGAGTGATATTCATACTCTGAAAAACGACTTGGAAATTCATTTGAATAACGAATTATGGTCAGTGATTAGGATTTTTATGTGAAGAACATGATCATGTCTTTGTGACATCATTGAAAACTCTTGATTTCATACACATTTGGAATTGGGACACAAGCATGCAGCATAGGGTGTTGTGGGTAGGCCACGATGGGTCGGTATAATCTGATATAATTACCTCGTCTTTAGGGTAGCGGTATGTACCCCGTGAATATCCTTAGCGCCCGTCTTAACCTCCTGGAAGATAGCCACCCCCGAGGTTCGTTAACGCCCGTCAACCTCTATTTCACCCCAACACTTGCAAAAACACTCAACTCTTACAACCCAATTTCACTGCGATATTTGGGTACACGTGATTGATATGGAATTGCGTGAACGCCTTTTGTCACAGGTCCATCAGAGAGAAAGCGGAAAAGATAGAGAAAATTCAGAAGTATATTGCGTATTCCACATTTGATTATCCTCCACATCACACCCGAGCTGGGCATCACCGAATAAACTCTTCGTATCAGTGGCTATGCTCTCAGTGGCTGCGATATTAGTATCTGCCTCATTGGATTCTGGCTCCTCGACCTCAACCGCATCATATCGTAGTGTCTGGTGAACTTTTGTCAACACTCATAGCAAGTATAAGCCATGTTGCCGAGTGTTACAACGGGCGTTGCCAAGCTTTTGCCGAGCATCAACTGTGCTCTGGGGGTCCACTTCGTACACATAACCTTGGGTCAGTTGGAGGCGGGAGGAGAGAGGCTAAGGTATAATTCCCAAACTCATTCAGCGTTCCATAAAGGTCTGAAATACCTCATGCAGAGTCAGGAGATTCTGGGTACAAGTAGTAGTTTTCTTATCGTCTTTGGGTAGTATCTATTTCTTATGCAGTAGATATAACTGAGTTCCCTCTTGGTGTAGAGCTGCATCGATAGTAGTGTCGAGGCATTCTCGGTGGCATTGGTGTACTTCGTCGGAACGCCCAGGCTTGGCATAAAGCTTCGTTTGTAATGTCTCGTACCTACGGAGTCGTAAAAGGGACATGGTAAAAATAAAAATTCTTTGCCGGAAAAGATTTTTTTTTCTTTTTTTTCCAGCCGTCAAGCTTGGCTTTTCGTACAGGTGGTTATTACTGGAATAGAAATACCGGAGTTTCTCTGTCTCTTTATGGCGTAAAACGTAGCCAAATGTGAGTTTTAACCTGAAGGCCGTGGTTTGGTCGTGAAAGATAGCTTCCACGTACTTGGACAGCTGAGCCAGATCGAGCAGTCGAAAATTGTAGATGTCTAGTAGCGGGCGATGACGGTGGAAACATTGTCGGATTATGGACCAGTGGTACCGGTGGATGTCACTTAATGGATGGGCGTCCGCTAAGAAATCGCTGGGGACATCCACTGGATCTTCCTGAAAATTTTCAAAGTCTTCAGGCGTATGACTCAGAACCATACCACTAGGGTCCGGCTGGTTACCCAGGCCCTCCTCGACTGTTGATATAGGTGGGCTGTGCGTGATCACACCACCAATCACATTAGTCTCCCTGGGCTCGTCTTCAGTGGGACCGTCATTCTCGGTCTCCTCTTCAATGGGGGGTTGTCGCCAAAGTCGTGGTGACTGGCCATGAATCAAGCGTTCGTGCTGTCTTAACTGACTCGGTCGCTTGAAGAGCTGACCACCATCGCTACAATGTTCCGTCGCGCCCTCATGGAGTATCCGTTCGTGGTGCCGTAGAAGATCGTTCCGATTAAATGACCGTGAGCAGGTTTCACAAGTATACTGTAAGGCATTGTGGGTGGAGGCCTCGTGGCGTCTTAAATTATTCAGACGAGTAAACGCCTTCCGGCAGGTCGTACAAGAGAACATGTCAGCTGCGTGTCAGGAAATGCTGAAAACTCCGATATACCGACACTTTTATAAGCCCCCACCAACCGCGTTGGGTATGTTTACAAATCTCGTAGGCTCTTGTCCAATCAGAAGCCACCATTTCAGAAAGTTCAATTTTCGGCCATATTCGCTCTGATCCGTTCGTCCTGAGTACAGACGCCCTTGTGGTGCACCCGCACCCTGGTGTACCCTATGCTCTACGGGCTATAGGGTACAGGGTGCACCACAAGTGCGTGCGCATGCGTACGATGATGTCACTTCTACGCTCTAAGACCTCCAAGCCCCAAGAGCTCCATCCCACGGGAGCTATCATCACCCCCGAGCGTTGGTGAGGGCTTATAAAAGTGGCGGTATATCGGAGTTTTCAGCATTTCCTGATACGCAGCCGACATGTTCTCTTGTACGACCTGCCTGAAGCCGTTTACTCGTCTGAATAATTTAAGACACCAAGAGGCCTCCACCCACAATGCCTTGCAGTATACTTGTGAAAACTGCTCACGGTCATTTAATCGGAAGGATGTTCTACGGCGCCAAGAACGGATACTCCATGAGGGCGCGACGGAACAATGTAGCGATTGTGGTCAACTCTTCAAACGACCGAGTCAGTTAAGACAGC
>JAVTVY010004960.1:0-39879 GCA_036873755.1 Hanleya hanleyi
ACATTGATGGGTTACCTTTGGCCCCATTCTAAGCCACTGATTGGCTAATACGGTGTTCAAAGCCACTTTCATGCATTATGCTCATATAGAAAACACACAAGACAGGGTTTTTTTGGTGAGATCTCATTTTGTTTTTTATTCAACAATAACTAACAACAACAACGTGAGAACAACCACGTGAAAACTGAAGCCCAGAACAGGGGGCTTGTACATTGAAAGAACTGAAGCCCAGAACAGGGGGCTTGTACATTGAAAGAACTGAAGCCCAGAATAGGGGGCTTGTAAACTTAAGCCCAGAACAGGGGTTTGTACATTGAAAGAACTTAAGCCCAGAACGGGGCTTGTACATTGTAATGATGGGGGACCCAGTCATATACGAGTACATCGCGGTCCTCGGCCTTGGGGTACTCGCCAAACATCTGTACGATGGTAGATAAGGTCCTTCCCCGGCATCGATGGTACAGGTAAAACAAGCAATATTGTCCGCACACGCTACTGGTCAGGCTTTGCAACGTTTGACTGTTCCAGCACCACGTCTCTGTGCCTTGATCCATGAAGTCTGTTAAATCGGGATGGAGGGGTGGCAGGCCGTACGGGTCAAAGTATTCGCCCTGCGCTTCTGTCAAGTACACGGCCACCCAATGTTCACCGGGCCGATCCATCGGGTCCGTGTTGAGAACGTAAGCAGCAGAATACATACGGTCTAATGGGAACACATCTCGGACGAACACCCCTTGAAAGACCATACGTGTCCCTGGGTCATTCTCCAGCACGGTGGTTATCTGGTCTGTATCCATGTTAGGTGGCAAAGTCACACAGGACGTTGCGCGCCTTGTTCACTTGAATGATGTTGTCAAACTCGGCGTAGCAGATCACATTGACGGTGGTCCCGAGGGCTCGTGCAAAGTGGATTTCCAACCGTAAATGGCCTTGCTTGGCGAGGCCCAGCTGATGGTCGTTCTCTAAGGTGGGGGTCAGATCGAAACAGAACAACGTGTATCCGTTCGCGTAGTCCTTCCGTCTGATCATATTCCCTTCGTCCTGGTCGATTTGACCGGTGGCTGTAAACAGGCTCTGATAGGCTCGAATGAAATTCCTGCGCCCAAAGTTCGGTGTCAAGGCCGTGGCTGGGACCTGTTGTCCATCCACATGCAGGGCCACAAAATTGATGCCGAAATGTTTAAAGTCAAACGGATTCTCTGGGTAGGCTCCGCTGAAACTGGTATTTTCCACACAGGCCAGGATCAATCGCTTGGGTAGTTCCCCCAGGAACAGGGTTTCTTTGTTGGCGCTCATATTTCCAGCAGGCACAGAGGACACTTTGTACACGTCGGATAGGGTACTGGACTGGTTTTGTTTCCAAGGCTTTCATGTGTCCCAATTGAACGGCTGGATTCGGTTTCACTTTTCGGACATACAGGACTACGTCTTGGATAACAATCTTATAGTCAGCTGCATGCCCATCTACGTTAGTGGCCATCAGGGCGAAGGTCGGAGGCGCCCGCATCAATCGGATTTTGATGGGGATCTTGTTCAAGAGGTACCGGTCTTGCATGAAAATGACCCATGAGATCCACCGAGGCACCGTTCGCAGTGAAAGCCTTCCGTTTGTTATATCCTTCATTGTCCACCGTGTCCATGTGCTCGGCTGTGTCCTGGTAGAATAAAGCGGCTGTCAGCTGAGATTTTTTAGCCTCTGGTCCATACGACAACAGTGTCTCGATGTAGGCTCGATAGGGGTACGTGTTGGTCGAGTCACTGATGAGTTTGTCGCTGAGAAAAATATCCACCTGTTGAAACATCGAGTGCAGCCAGAGATTCGTCGGGCCTACCGTTGCAGCTTGGATGATTCTGGAGCCATCCCCATTGACGACCTTGGCTTTCACATACAAGTATGTATGGGCTAAATCCACATAGGCCGTATCCGCATTACTGATGGTGAACTCGATGGGCCCTGTTTCGTTGATGCTGGAAAGCGGGAGATGCTCCACCCATAATCCTTGTTCGGCACTGGTCTGTGTGGGCGCCACGGTCCACAAATCAAATTCACTGTTGGTGGAGGGGCAGGACTCTGCGTGGATCAAGTGTGTCTGGTGCGTGGTCTCAGTGGTGCAGGTCTTTTATTCCCTACGGTGCGTTGTGCTTTGCCCACCAAGACGCCTCCCGCTTCTTTGGCCCGCCGTTTCAAGGCTTCTTTGGGTGCCGTACCCCCAAGACATCACCGGTCACTTGCAGTCCACTGCGTACCGCTTGTTTGCCGATTGCTTTCACCCCACGCGTCACCAAGGGCAGGAACGTTTTGACGATGCACCCGAGTATGTTCCCCAGCCCATGTCCTCGGTGCATGCGTGCACCACTAAAGACGGGAAGGCCACCCCCGGCCTGTTGGGCATAATAGTCCATATAGTTGCGTGCATCGCACTCGTAAGGGACCTTCATTATACAAAGTGGGGAGCACGTGCTTGTCGAAAATGAAGTGTCAGCACCACTTTTCCTCGTTCGAATGCCACCGGTCGTCCCGTGTCATCTCTTATATCCACCGTGATAGTGTTGATGTCGGTCTGTCTTACGGGTAGGTAGAGCATGTGGGTGAAACTGTGGGTGACTTGATCTCCATACGTCTTTTTAATGGGGACCACCCGTAACAGAGGTGTGTTGATATCGCCCACGATGTGGTTGTCGACTACGTCCGAGTAAACGTAGAGTCCGTACATACCCGACTTCATATCCATCGGGATCTGACCATGGTCCTCGGATGGACCCGTGTAGGTCGCGTGAGCGAGACCCAGCAGTTGCTGTAGGATAGGACTCAGTACGACACTCACGTTGGCGGTGAGGAGGATCTGTGCCTTGTCGTTGTGTGCGTTGTAATCGAAGTCCACATGATTCTTGAAGGGAAAGGATTTGATGGGTTTTGAAACATTCGTGACCTCCCGTAGAGCCTTATAATGCAACAGTCTTGTCAGCCCCTGCATGAACTCCTTGGGGGTATCGTATTTGTCTTCGTGGAGGGTGAGTCGGTTGTTTTTGTCTTCGTAGGTCACCATTGGCTCGCACGTTGTACCACGTGTAAGGGTATTGGATATCCACGAGGCCACATTCCCATCGTCCAGGTAAATGCAACGGTTGCGGTAACTTGGTGACGTACTTGGCCAAGGTGTTGTCAGGAAACACCTCCAGCGAACTGTTACTGGGCAGGGTGAGGTAAAACATGGCGCCTGAGCTGTCCTGCTGCTGCTGTTGGTCTTAATAGGTGTTCCAGGCCTTGGGCGGTTGTATCCGGCGTCGTGTTCGTCGCGGTGACTTGCTACGTGTCACGGCTCTGGAGATGTGGGGTGTCCTGATCAAGGGTGGTTTGTTAAAGGCCTGAAAAGAAGGTGCCCGTTGTGGTGGTGTTTTGGGGGCTGAGTCCGGTTCCCACTCGGCTTCCCAAGAAGGTAGTGGGCCACTCGGCGATTGCTGGGTCCGCTGCATAAAGGCCTAGCGCTGGGGGTTCCCCACCAATTCCTGTGGTACATGCATGTCTTTCAAGCCTTGAGCGAAGACCTCCCATCCTCGAGGATCTGTGTGCGACCTGCGTTGACGCATCAGGTCATTCACTAAATCCGTCATGTGGGTCCCGGAGACCACCTGATTCTGTACCAGGAGTTCGCCTTTATCATTCCAAATCATGTTAGGATTCTGTTTCATCCGTTGTAATACCAGGCCAGCTTGTTTCTTGAACGATGCAGGTACACTCTTCAGCACTTCGCCTTCGACCCACTGTGGGGCTGTGGGTGGTATCCATACGCTTGGTCTAGCGCGCATGCGCAGAATGACCATATTCCAACCCCACACCCTGCCCATCGGATGCCCCCTCACATATGCTTCACATTGATACCTCACTCGACTCCATCGGACCACTAGTGACCCACCTAGACCCCAAAACGTATATTTGCATACCCTTGGTCTACCGCGCATGCGCAGAATGACAATATTTCAACCCCACACCCACCCCATCAGATGCCCCTTCCCGAATGCTTCACATTGATACCTCATACGACCCAATCGGTACACTAGGGACCCCTCTCGCCCCTGAAGATTGCCGGAGAATGCCGGAGAATTTGGGACTACCTTCTGTCCGCGGAGGCAGACCGCATCACCGCGGAGGAATACACACGCCCGATTCACGCAGACCGGAAGTGACGTCGTACATGACGTCACACTTGCGCAGAACACCGCCACAAAACCGCCACAAAATCTCATACCTGCGCACAACACTCCTGCGCACACCACTTTCTCGCGCATGCGCAGTGAGGCGAAAACACGTCGAAATCACCTTTGGTTACTACTAATGATCCTCGAGAATATTTTCTTGTCTAATCTAATCGACTTAGTAGAATAGTGTAATTGAAGAAAATTAATTAATTTTGCAAACTACAACTTATTCATTTCTTAAATCTTTAGAAAAATTAGACATGGATTTCACTGTACTATGTATAAAATAGGCATTTCAATTTCCGGAGTTTAAGCTGAATATACTTTTCGCGAAACCGGTACCATGAACATATAGAAGCTGTGCCCACGAGCATGAGTTTGTCGAACTTAAAATTGTGTGAAGTGATAAACAATAAATAGTTTGCAATAGTTCAAAGCTCGAAAGCGAGAAGTCGATCATTCAATTTCCACACCTCTGTTTGGAGCTTATGGTGCAACCGTTTTTTCAGATTTAGGAACACACTATTTGGAATCTTAAAATACCTTTTCCACTTACTTGTAAGAAATAGCCCAATGCTGAATTCTATAACGAAGTCTTACAAAAAATAAATTTGTTTACCAGGATGCTCCAACCTGAAGATAGCCCGACAAATAACAGTGTGGAGTCCGTATTTTTGTTAGCCGTATGCTCTGCACTAGCACCAGAATTCATAATATCAAGTATTTGACCTTAGAGCATTTGGACGTCCAAGAATTTGATACATGGCACTTTGTAGGTAATTGCGCTTATAGCGTTTGGATGGTAATTGCATTTATAGCGTTTCCATATTCAGCTCATGAACAGAGACAGTCGACGTTAAATTCCACTAGACATGATCACATTAATGATCACACCATGTACAGTTTTGGTGGGATTATTGAATACTGTTGACTATTTCTGCCTTGCAAATGATTGGTCTAAATGGACCATCAACCGGTATTTAATTGTTTCTGAATTCTGGTCACAATCAAACAGTGACTGAGATACATTATACTCGACAAAACCATATGGAGATTTATTGTGATAATACTCGTCCGTGATAGGGATTTGAGACGGAAACATCATGGTGTCTTGCTGGCATTGTGTTGAAATCATGGAAATTTGACTTTTAAGGGGTTGCTTATGTGTTTATGTACATGAGTAGTGTAACTAACGTCACAGGACCTACGAAGTAGGGTGAGGAAGATGACTTGGGTGTCCAAGCATAATGTTATAGGTCACCTAAGTAGGTCAAATTTTCATCAAAAGTAAGTCAGCTCAGAACTTGCTGGTAACAATTCCCTAATGCACCTTCATGCCAAAAATCAAGGTTCTAATGTCAACGGTTCTCCTTATTTTGCCGACGAAAGGATTCGGATAGACTGACTGACTGACTGACTCGCTCATTGCCGGACAATTTGTAAATGAAAGCCTACTTCGTAGGAATATTTTGGGATTAGTCCTGATTGGAATCCGGTGGTAATAGTGTTATTCAAGAAAAAGTGGTTTGAATGACTCGGAAATTCTTCTTGGACGACGATCGCCTATTGACTGTTGGAACTTACGCTATATTCTCGTACTTGGCTGGAGTCAGTAATTAGTACAGTCGCTTCTTACGGATGTGAGACTTACATAACGCGATGTTAAATATAATATCTCTGTCTTTCTCTGGCTTATATAAGTTGATATTATCAGTCACACCTAAAAAGTTTAATGGGTGTTACTCTCATTCGTTTTCAGTGTAGGGTCAATGAATGATCCTATTCAGACAGAGCGGAATCGTGTGACGGTCTTTGAGAATGGCTTGGTTAACTGGAACGCAGAAGGAACGTACAGAGTGAAGTGCATGATGGACTTGAACAGGTTTCCGTTTGACGAGCAGCACTGCTCCTTCAAAATGAGTAACAGCAAGTATACCTCAAACGATGTCAACCCCTTCATCGGCAAAGACGTTTTGAGTAGTGATGAGAACTTCACGATGTTTGATATCTCCGATCAGCTCGCGAAGGCTAGTGGAAAACAATGGATGATTTTGGAATATTACTACAATACAATACAGTTCGGAGGTTTGAAGTCACTTGAGTTCACGTTACACGTAAAGCGCCACTCACTATTTTACGTTGTTAATATGATATTGCCAAGCCTCCTACTGACCGGTCTGGGAAACTGTATGTTCTTGATCCCCCCTGGGGCCAGTGATCGGGTGGCCGTGGGTACCACACTGGTATTGACCTACACTGTCTTCATGCTTCAGGTCACCGAAAGTATCCCAACAACCATAGGAACTGTTCCTTTCATCAGTGAGTAGGCCTAACTTAGAATTAAATTGGATTGGAACTTTATTCACCAGGTATAATGAACTAAATAGTCCTTTATAGTTAGATTGACGGGAATAAAACCCCGACGTATCTGTTTTTGTCCTCCGCCACGAAGTGCTGGGACGACTTGGGAATGTTAACCGTTCGTCCTTCCGTCCGTCTGTCCGTCTGTCGAGACGTTCTTCCGTCCGTCTGTCCGTCCCACATCTTGTGAACGCGATATCTCGATTTGGCCAATCGACTTCAAACTTGAGAAGGTGCTTCTCATCAGTTAGACGGCCATTGGTGTTGATTTTCACTGATGTGCGTAATCCAAGATGACTGCCATTGACCATATTGGATTCCGTCCGTCCCACATCGTGTGAATGCGATATCTCGAGAACAATTCGACCAATCGATTTCAAACTTGAGAAGGTGCTTCACATCAGTTAGACGGCCATTGTTACTGATTTTCATTGACGTAGTATGTAATCCAGGCTGGTTGCCATTAACCATCCTGAATTCCGTCCGTCCCGCATCTTGTGAACACGATATCTTGAGAACAACTCGACCAATCAACTTCAAAACCCGAGAAGGTGATTCACATCAGTTGGGTGGCCATTGGTTTTGACTTTCACTGAGCTACGTAATCCGAGATGGCTGTCATTGACTATCTTTCCAAGATGGTTGCCATTAATCATCTTGGATTCCGTCCGTCCCGCATCTTGTGAACACGATATCTTGAGAACACCTCGACCAATCAACTTCAAAACCCGAGAAGGTGCTTCACATCAGTTAGCTGGCCATTGGTATTGATTTTCACTGAGGTACGTAATCCAAGATGACTGCCATTGACCATATTGGATTCCGTCCGCCATGCATCTTGTGAACGCGATATCTTGAGAACACTTTTTCCAATCAACTTCAAAATCGAGAAGGTGCTTCACATTAGTTAGACGGCCATTGGTATTGATTTTCACTGAGGTATGTAATCCAAGATGGTTGCCATTGACCATATTGGATTCCGCGCGTCCCACATCTTGTGAACGCGATATCTCGAGAACAATTCGACAAATCAACTTCAAACTTGAAAAGGTGCTTTACATCAGTTAGATGGCCATTGGTATTGATTTTCACTGAGTTACGTAAGTAGTAGCGTAAGGGTAAATTGAGCCATATTTCACCCGGATGTAGTGACGTCATGAGGAGGATTGAGGAGGAACTAGTGGCGCCATCTGTACACATTGGTGGCAAAAATCCGCACTAGGGGGAGACAACTCTGGCTGTGTCGTTCATCATCCTCTGGAGACCAAGATGGCGGCTGTGGGTGGTGGGTTCAAAATGGCGGCTGTGGGTGGTGGGTTCAAAATGGCGGCTGTGGGTGGTGGGTTCAAAATGGCGGCTGTGGGTGGTGGGTTCAAAATGGCGGCTGTAGGTGGTGGGTTCAAAATGGCGGCTGTGGGTGGTGGGTTCAAAATGGCGGCTGTGGGAGTGTGGTCAAAATGGCGGCTGTGGGTGTGTGGTCAAAACGGCGGCATGTGGTGGTAAAAATGGCGCCATGTGGTGGTCAAAATGGCGGCTGTGGGAGTGTGGTCAAAATGGCGGCGTGTGTGGGACCAACATGGCGATGGGGAGCCACAAATGGTCCGATTGTGTCGAGTGAGGTATCAAAGTGAAGCATTAGGATTTCGCTGACGTCCTAGTAATAAACATCATCTATAGGTGTTGTACCATGTTAATAGGATCAGTCTAGCATCTGTACCACCCTAGGGTCGAGCTTTTATTGTCCCGTGTATCTCCGCAAGAAATCAACAAACAAAATGGCGGATCCAGGATGGTGTGGGGACGCCCTTTCCACATCACGGCGTCCATCCAAACCATAGCGCCATCTGCACACATTGACGCAAAGGAGACAACTCGTGTGGACCAAGGGTATGGAAATAGACGTTTTGGAGCTAGGGGAGTTACTCATGGTCCAATGGGGTCATATGAGGTATCAAAGTGAAGCTTATGTGAGCGGGCATCTGATGGGCTGGGTGTGGGGTTGAAATAGTGGCATTCTGCGCATGCGCGGTGGCCCAAGGGTATGGAAATAGCCGTTTTGGAGCTAGGGGAGTTACTCATGGTCCAATGGGGTCATATGAGGTATCAAAGTGAAGCTTATGTGAAGGGGCATCTGACTGGACTAGCGGCTTGGGCGTTGTCACCATTCTCCGCATGCGCGGTGGCCCAAGGGTATGAAAATAGACATTTTGGAGCTAGGGGAGTTACTCATGGTCCAATGGGGTCATATGAGGTATCAAAGTGAAGCTTATGTGAAGGGGCATCTGACTGAACTAGCGGCTTGGGCGATGTCACCATTCTGCGCATGCGCGGTGGCCCAAGGGTATGGAAATAGACATTTTGGAGCTAGGGGAGTTACTCATGGTCCAATGGGGTCATATGAGGTATCAAAGTGAAGCTTATGTGAAGGGGCATCTGACTGGACTAGCGGTTTGGGCGTTGTCACCATTCTACGCATGCGCGGTGGCCCAAGGGTATGGAAATAGCCATTTTGGAGCTAGGGGAGTTACTCATGGTCCAATGGAGTCATATGAGGTATCAAAGTGAAGCTTATGTGAAGGGGCATCTGACTGGACTAGCGGCTTGGGCGTTGTCACCATTCTGTGCATGCGCGGTGGCCCAAGGGTATGGAAATAGACGTTTTGGAGCTAGGGGAGTTACTCATGGTCCAATGGGGTCATATGAGGTATCAAAGTGAAGCTTATGTGAAGGGACATCTGACTGGACTAGCGGCTTGGGCGTTGTCACCATTCTGCGCATGCGCGGTGGCCCAAGGGTATGGAAATAGACATTTTGGAGCTAGGGAAGTTACTCATGGTCCAATGGGGTCATATGAGGTATCAAAGTGAAGCCTTCGTGAAGGGGCATCTGACTGGACTAGCGGCTTGGGCGTTGTCACCATTCTGCGCATGCGCGGTGGCACAAGGGTATGGAAATAGCCATTTTGGAGCTAGGGGAGTTACTCATGGTCCAATGGGGTCATATGAGGTATCAAAGTGAAGCATTCGTGAAGGGGCATCTGACTGGACTAGCGGCTTGGGCGTTGTCACCATTCTGCGCATGCGCGGTGGCCCAAGGGTTTGAACATAGACGTTTTGGGCTCGAGCGGGGTTTCTCATGGGCCGCTGGGATCGAGTGAGGTACCCATGTGAAGCCTAGGTGAGGGGGTTACACTAGGGTGTCGTATCCATTCTGCTGCGCAGGTCACGTGGGGGTTGTGACGTCACTTCCGGTTGGGGTGAATGGGACGTGACCTTGGGTACATGTCTAGACTTGTTTGTGTGTGTTGATGTACTGGGGGGGTTTTCCCCACAATGGCGTTCACCTTCGGACGTGGTTTGGTGGGTCTGCGCAAGTGTGTGACGTCACTTCCGGTTTTCACTAAAACTACCTCCAAATCCAGAAGAGTTCCAACGTTCAACCCTCCGGGGTGTTTTCCCGCCCCCGCCCCGGCGCCCCGCAGCGCGCGCGGGTTCTCCGGCCGCAGCGCGCGCGTCATCCCCGGCAGTGCCCGCGCGCGCGCGAATCAAAAGGTCAAAGGTCACCTCCAGGTCAGACGGTCCAAAGTCCAATGAGACAATGCTGCGGCATCGATATAGTCAGAGCTTGAACCCCAAAAAGGGGATTGTAAATGAACCTGGGAAGGATGGGCAGGTCCATTTGGACCAATCAGCGGTCGAGAAAAAAGAGCCAATCAGCGGTCGAGAAAAAGAACCAATCAGCCAATCGAATTGGGGTACTCACGGTGTGCTTTCGCTGACGTCCGCGCCTACATCTGGGTTCTTGTACACCCAGGTAATGTTTTCTGGACATGGATGGGTTACCTTTGGCTCCATTCTAGGCCACTGATTGGCTAATACGGTGTTCAAAGCCAGTTTCATGTATTATGCTCATAGAACTTATAGTCATAAACTTAATCTATACGTGTTGGACGAGTCTCTTCACTCACCGTATACACGTACCTCAATGAAATGCCCGCTCCAAACCTAGACCAAAAACACGTACTTGGTCTGTGGGCTGATTTCATTGGCTCTATTTTTACTATAGTGCTCTTGCATTCTAACATTGATGGGTTACATTTTGGCCCCATCCTACACCACTGATTTCAGTTTGACTGAATCTCCACATTGGGTATTTATGCATTATGAATAAAACACACAAGACAGGGTTTTTGGTGAGATCTCATTTTGTGTTTTATTCAGTAACAACAACAACGTGAGAACAACCACGTGAAAACTGAAGCCCAGAACAAGGGGCTTGTACATTGAAAGAATTGAAGCCCAGAACAAGGGGCTTGTAAACTGAAGCCCAGAACAGGGGGCTTGTAAACTTAAGCCCAGAACAAGGGGCTTGTAATTAACTTAAGCCCAGAACGGGGCTTGTACATTGAAATGATGGGCGGCCCAGTCATAGACGAGTACATCGCGATCCTCGGCCTTGGGGTACTCGTCAAACATCTGTACGATGGTAGATAAGGGTCTTCCCGGCATCGATGGTACAGGTAAAACAAGCAATATTGTCCGCACACGCTACTGGTCAGGCTTTGCAACGTTTGACTGCTCCAACACCACGTCTCTGTGCCTTGATCCATGAAGTCTGTTAAATCAGGATGGAGGGGTGGCAGGCCGTACGGGTCAAAGTATTCGCCCTGCTGTTCTGTCAAGTACACGGCCACCCAGTGTTCACCGGGCCGATCCATCGGGTCCGTGTTGAGAACGTAAGCAGCAGGATACACACGGTCTAATGGAAACACATCTCGGGCGAACACCCCTTGAAAGACCATACGTGTCTCTGGGTCATTCTTCAGCACGGTGGTTATCTGGTCTGTATCCATGTTAGGTGGAGAAGTCACACAGCACGTTGCGCGCCTCGTCCACTTGAATGATGTTGTCAAACTCGGCGTAGCAGATCACATTGACAGTGGTCGCCAGGGCTCGTGTAAAGTGGATTTCCACCCGTAAATTGCCTTGCTTGGCCAGGGCCAGCTGATGGTCGTTCTCTAAGGTGGGGGTCAGATCGAAACAGAACAACGTGTATCCGTTCGCGTAGTGCTCCCGACTGATGAAATTCCCTTCGTCCTGGTTGATTTGTCCGGTGGCTGTAAACAGACTCTGATAGGCTCGAATGAAATTCCTGCGCCCAAAGTTCGGTGTTAAGGCCGTGGCTGGCACCTGTTGTCCATCCACATGCAGGGCCACAAAATTGATGCCGAAATGAAAGTCAAACGGATTCTCTGGGTAGGCTCCGCTGAAACTGGTATTTTCCACACAGGCCAGGATCAATCGCTTGGGTAGTTCCCCCAGGAACAGGTTTTCTTTGTTGGCGCCCATATTTCCAGCAGGCACAGAGAACACTTGGGTTTGTACACGTCGGATAGGGTACTGGGCTGGTTTTGTTTCCAAGGCTTTCATGTGTCCCAATTGAACGGCTGGATTCGGTTTCACTTTTCGGACATACAGCACTGCCTCTTGGATGACAATCTTATAGTCCGCTGCATGCCCCTCTACGTTAGTGGCCATCAAGGCGAAGGTCGGAGGCGCCCGTATCAGTCGGATTTTGATGGGGATCTTGTTCAAGAGGTACTGGTCTTGCATGAACACGTCTGCGTGCAGTCGACCCATGAGATCCACCGAGGCACTGTTCGCAGTGAAAGCCTTCCGTTTGTTATATCCCACATTGTCCACCGTGTCCATGTGCTCGCGTGTGTCCTGGTAGAATAAAGCGGCTGTCAGCTGAGACTTTTTAGCCTCTCGGCCATACGACAACAGTGTCTCGATGTAGGCTCGATAGGGGTACGTGTTGGTCGAGTCACTGATGAGTTTGTCGCTGAGAAAATATCCACCTGTTGAAACATCGAGTGCAGCCAGAGATTCGTCGGGCCCACCGTTGCAGCTTGGACGATTCTGGTGCCATCCCCACTGACCACCTTGGCTTTCACATACAAGTATGTATGGGCTAAATCCACATAGGCCGTATCCGCATTACCGATGGTGAACTCGATGGGCCCGGTTTCGTTGATGCTGGAGAGCGGGAGATGCTCCACCCATAATCCTTGTTCGACACTGGTCTGTGTGGGCGGCACGGTCCACAAATCAAATTCACTGTTGGTGGAGGGCAGGACTCGGCGTGGATTAAGGACATGTTTTAAGAAAAGATATCCTTTGTCTTCTTCGATGTGCGTCGTCGCTGGGTCGGTCGTCGACTGGTGCGTGGTCTCGGTGGGGCAGCTGTTTTATTCCCTACGGTGCGTTGTGCTTTGGCCACCAAGACGCCTCCCGCTTCTTTGGCCCGCCGTTTCAAGGCTTCTTTGGGTGCCGTACCCCCCAAGACATCACCGGCCACTTGCAGTCCACTGCGTACCGCTTGTTTACCCATTGCTTTCACCCCACGCGTCACCAAGGGCAAGAACGTTTTGACGATGCTGCCGAGTATGCTCCCTAGCCCATGTCCTCGTTGCATGCGTGCACCGCTAAAGACCGGAAAGCCACCCCCGGCCTGTTGTGCATAATAGTCCATATAGCTGCGTGCACCACGATGTGGTTGTCCACCACGTCCGAGTAGACGTAGAGTCCGTACATACCCGACTTCATATCCATCGGGATCTCGCCATGGTCTTCGGTGGGACCAGCGAACGTCTTTAGATCGAAACCCAGCATTTGCTGTAGGATAGGACTCAGTACGACACTCGCCTTGCCGGTGACGATAAGCTGGGCCTTGTCGTTGTGTGCGTTGTAATCGAAGTCCACGTGATTCTTGAAGGGAAAGGATTTGATGGGTTTTGAAGTATTCGTGACCTTCCGTAGAGCCTTATAATGCAACAGTCTTGTCAGCCCACCCATGAACTCCTTGGGGGTATCGTATTGGCCTTCGGGCAGGGTGAGTCGGGTGTTTTTGCCTTCGTAGGTCACCTCGTACCACACTTCATTGGCTCGCACGCTGTACCATGAGTAAGGGTACTGAATATCCACCAGTCCACATTCCCACCGGCCAGGTAAATGTAACGGTTGTGGTAATTGAGTCACATACTTGGCCACGGTGTTGTCAGGAAACACATCCAGCGAACTGTTACTGGGTAGGGTGAGGTAAAACATGGCGACTGAGCCGTCCTGCTGCTGCTGTTGGTTTTAATAGGTGTTCCAGGCCTTGGGCGGTTGTGTCCGGCGTCGTGTTCTTCGCGTTGACTTGCTACGTGTCACGGCTCTGGAGATGTGGGGTGTCCTGATCGAGGGTGGTTTTTTAAAGGTTTGAAAAGAAGGTGCCCGTTGTGGTGGTGGTGGAGTTTTGGGGGGTGACTCCGGTTCCCAGTCGGCTTCCCAAGGTTGTGGTGACAGTGGTGGTGCACGAGTCGGTGAGTCACGCTGCATAAAGGCCCAGCGCTGGGGTTCCCCACCAATTCCTGTGGTACATGCATGTCTTTCAAGCCTTGAGCGAAGACCTCCCATCCTCGAGGATCGGTGTGCGACCTGCGTTGACGCATCAGATCATTCACTAAATCCGTCATGTGGGTCCCCGGGACCACCTGATTCTGTAGGAGTTCGCCTTTATCATTCCAAGTCATGTTAGGATTCTGTTTCATCCGTTGTAATACCAGGCCAGCTTGTTTCTTGAGCGAGACAGGTACACTCTTCAGGACTTCATCTTCCACCCACTGTGGGGCTGTGGGTGGTACCCCTGGTAATGGCGGCTGTTGGAGCGGTGCTGAGGTCGGCGGTCTGTCACGTGGTGGTGGTGGTGGTGGTGTGGTAGAGAGGGTTTTGTATTGGTCCATGTACGTCATGTACCGTTGAAGCGTCTCATTGTACCGTTGTACTTTCTCACTGTCGCTTAACCCCTGTAAGATCTGTTGCATCTCTCCATCGAGGGTGTTTATGGTCTTCACCGTAGGTGGGACAGGGTAGGGTGATTGGAGGTTTTGAAGGAATCGTGGTTCGACGAGGACCATTTTTTTCGTGTGGTTCATTGTCGGCCGAAGAGTCCACCCAATACTGGACCCAACACGGAAGCGGCCAACGGTGCTAAGATGGCCCCGAGAAAGCCGCCTTTCTGTAACACCTTTTTCTTTGTGTTTGAGGGACCCGCTTCTGGACTAGGGTTCGGAGACCTGTCTTATGCTTGGCCAACTTGGTCTTCTGAGCCGGAGTGAGTGGTACGTTGCCTTTTAACAGGTTGTACCCGATCTCGCACAGACAGCGTACAAGGTCAGGGTCCGCAACGCGTACAATGGTTCGGACCAACTCGGGTGGGGCCGTCTTCAATACACGGAGCGTGGGAGCGTGCTTCCGTACTCGCGCAGACATCATGTACAACTAATGCCAGAACCCACAACTCTGCTCTTTTTATCTATCTCAGAGAGAAAGTCAACCCTGCTGTGGTATTCATTCTTTTTATTATCTCCATCATCAAACACACACACATCCCAGCTGGGGGAGCCACTGTGGGTGTGTTTACATTATTTTTGCAAGTACACGTGGTAGGTCTCTCCGGGAAAGATGCCGGTCCGTAGTCGAAGGTGGTCGGGGGTGGCTTGCTTGAGGTCGAAGAGCATATACCCGTGCTGAGGAGTTGTCGCATCTTTAAAGGCTTCCAACGCAAACGGTGTGCGGCCGGGATATATCTGTCTCGCCAGGTGTAGCAGTTGAGTGGTATCTCTCGGGTTTTTGAAGACCACCAGGTAGTGGGCATTTAAGCTGATGTTCCGATGTTCTTTGTTTTTACTGAACAGATTCTGCACAATGTAGATGATGCTGACCCGTCGATGGTGGCTGCCTTTGGTAAAGAGTTGGGTGACCCGCGCATCCGTCTCCGCCATGAGATCATCCAGAACCACCAAGGTGTCGGGTTCCAAATCGGCCAGGTTAGGTAGGCCTTCCACGAACGTGATGTGGGGCATTGCTGCATACGCTGCCTGCCATTCTCCGTAACACCACACGACCCGGACAATAGGTGGAGTGATCATGCTGTCGGCGTGTTCGAGGAGCTTCCGGACGAAGTGCGTTTTGCCGGAACCCGTCGGTCCTGCGATGAGACACGTGAAGGGATGCTGCCAACGGGGGTCCATGGTTCGACGTGTATCCGTTGTCGTGGTAACCCGCTCTTGTAAATTTGGTACGAGTGAACTGGAGTGGTGGTGGGTACAACGTCGGTCGTCGTTGTCTGTACACTGCCAGGCATGATGATGGGGGTGGGTACAACGTCGGTGGTCGTTGTCTGTTCGCTGTGAGGGATGAAATCCGGTGGGTCTTGAGACGTAGTGGGTGTTCTTGGTGTAGGTGTAGAGCTTGGTGTGGAGCTCGACGTGGCTTGTACACGGGATGTGGTGGTGGTGACTGGGCTCGATACGGGGTTGACTGGTGCTCTCTGTAGACCGGTTTCGCTGGTGGCTGGTGTTCTCAGTTGGTTAAGTAACGTGCTGACATAGGCTACATCGTAAAACACACCTCCGTACAACACACTCAGCAGGGTTAGCACTATCACCACAAAACCCACTTGCGCTTTGCGCGGTTTGGGAGACGCTGTCTTCAGAGGCAGCTGCTGTTGGTCCATAGCACTGTGGTCGGACGTGGAATGAAGGATGACGGCAGTGGTGTCTGGTTTTATAGTCGTTTCACCTGGTTGGCAGCGACCCAGGAATTGAAGGAACTGGGCCAACCTTGCCATTTCACGAAATGAAACAGTTTGCCATGTCGACGTTCCGTTTTCAAAATCTGCTCCACGGTGTAGTAGTCTTGCTGTGTTTTTACGACAGGCTGTAATTCCGTCTCGTAAAACGTCCCTAGCAACGGTTCCCCTTGAAGATCTTCCAGTTCATAGACTCGCCGCTGTCGGGGTAGGCGCCGTTTAATCAGGATTACTGGTGATGATTGAACAGGTATCGAAAAATTCGAGTAGAAAACTTTTAGTCTAGCCTACCGGTTTATCATTGAAAATTCAATGGAGGCAAAATATATACTATTTGAATATTTGACCGTTTTGATAACATCCCGCTTTGATAAATTTTTGATCTATACAAATCTTGACTTCGGGAGACGATCTATCGCTTCTGTGCACTCATAAGAATATCGAAGACATGTATATTTGTGTTGCCGTGCGTGGACGTACCGGTAATAGTTTCTCAGTCTCCTTGTGGTCTCGCACAAACACACATCGCGTGCCAAACGACTGCAGAATCTTCGCAAGAATGTCATGTGCGCTTCCGTCTCCGAAATTGGCAGCTTGAGACGTCCTGATCTCCGTTACCATCAAACTGTCGCAGTGTTCGGCTATGATATTTCAGATCGTTTTATCTGAATTGGCTCTGACAAACCAATGAAAAGTGTCACTCTATCGACAAATGCAGGAAAATTCCATTAGCTCCCGCCATAAGGCACTCTCCAAGCATTGGGTCAATGCCCAGAAAGCTATACATTTTGTGCACAGAATGGCGATTACAACACTTTGCGGGGAGTATTTGGGATAGCGCCGCCACGTGGCGGAAGAGTTGTCTTCCCTCGCGGAGAGCTGTTCCAGTTCATCACAGAATTTTGCAACAGGGTTTTCCGGATTTTTTTTTTTAATTGACGGGGAAATCGAGTCGGCGGAGAAAAAAAGAAGACCATTTGGAAATCATATTTTTTTCACAAAACCCGTTTTTTTGGGGTCGGCGGATCCGTAAACCAAGAGAAAAAAAATTTGGCCTAAGGAGATATTGGAAGCGTATATGCTGTACGCTCTCAAACAGGCTATTTGGCGGAGGACCTGCTAGCTACTCAGCTTGTACAATATGAAAATGACTGGACAACAGTCACCGACCAGCATCTTTTTTAACTGCTGAACGCTGATGTTCAAATATAATTTACTCGGCTCACTAGAATCTTCGATCGATAATTTGTGTTTTGAGGCTATTGTCTAATATGGGACTGTCGGAAAGCCCTGGAAACTTTTTGACCTTGGATTTAGCTATTGTAAGCTTCATTCTTACAAACTTTAAACAAATTTGTGGACGACGGGTGCCTGAATCATGAGAAACGACTTTCCGGAATCATTGAAATCCTGAGTCATGTGGAATAGTATCATTGAAAAATGTCCAGCGTTTCTCTCTTGCCTGAACGTAGCCTATATTTATGTACACTATGATTGTTTTTTATCTGTTCTACGAATTAGGTCTTTGGATTATGTACCCTGAATTTCTTCAATGTATTCCCTATAATAAGCCACATCGTAATATCCCAGAAGCAACGCATGTTACGCATATTCATGCGCGAGACTGAAGGGCAGGTTCAAGCACATGCGTTCTTTCACGAGAGCCAGCAACACCGCCATCTCGGGAAGGTTATATGCGCTAAAATGCTATAATTATTCTAACAGCATTTCTTGTGCAAATTTCTTGAACTGTTGAACCGGCACTCCGACAAAATACCCTGGCGTTGATGGATTTCGTGAAAGAAAACGCATGTGTGTGAACCTGCCTTTCAGTCTGTCGCAACAGGCATGAATATGTGGTAATATGCGATACTTCTGGGATTACGATGTGGCTTATTGTGTCTGCTTTTGTTTTGATTATTTGTCATGCATACGTCTGGGTTTATATAAATATTTTATTTCATTTCAACAGCTATATTCCTGATCACCACTATGAGCCTGTCAGCGCTGACTGTTTTTGCCTCGATCATCATATTGAGGATGACCGACAGGAAGCAGAACCAGGAATATCGGTACGCGCAGGAAAAGGGCACATCCGGGGCAGTGGACATGGCGTCTGGTTGTCAGGGCGATGACAAATGTAGCCAGGAGAAATGCCATCCCCCGAACACGATGATGATCGATAGGATATTTTTCTACATTCATCTCACTATTCTGGCTGCTCTTAGCATTGCTGTCCTTATCTTACTTTGTCAGTGAACTCACGTAATCCCGGAACACTTTTCTCCACATTGATTGCGTCCTTGGTTGCAATAGAAAAGGATATGAAAAGGGACACTGATCACCAGGCCATTCTTATCCATCACACCGGGTAGTAAGATTTGATAGCTGTACTTCGAACTGAGCATTTCATAGTGTAGTCCACTCAAGCTAGATAAGAATGGTCCACAAATCTATTGACAGTGGGTTACATCCTGACCAACACCAAGCTACATGCGCATGTAACTATGTAATGGAATCAGCCAGTGGTGACGGAGTAAACGTTTTGTTTGTGCGAGATTACCACAAGCTATAAATCTTAATACACCGATCTATTGATTATTTTGAAACAACTGAGATGATGGCGACATCATATCTATTCAATGCAATACAATTTGAGGAAATATGATAATTAGATAAAGGACCATTCCCACCCAAAATAGCTGAAATATTGCTGAACGCGATATTAAACCTTAATTCTTTCGCTCTGTCTCTCTCTCTCTCTCTCTCTCTCTGTCACTCTCTCCCACGATGCGACTTGTAGTAACCATTCGACGGGGAAATCCCCCTATTTACAGCATGCATCGAACCGCATGAAATAGGGCCTGTTCTATTTCGTACATTAGCCGGCGACTAAAATCGTACTAGAATTCTCACAATGCAACGGTCTTGTACGATACAAGTTGTTACTATAAATCTCACCGTGAGAATGAGCCTTAATCAACGAATGCATTCAGATGATTAGGATTGATTTTATCCCATGCGTAAATGGTATTAATTCTGCGACTCATACCTAGGAGGCATGATAGTAGTAGTAAGAAGCAAAATTTCTTAGCAAAAATGATGGTCCTAAAAATGATAGTCCTGAGGGGTGACATCACGATGACGTCACGGATGACGTTACTTCTGGTCACGTGGCATCCGGGTCACATCCGGGTCAAAGTCACATTCGGGTCACTTCCTGTGACGTCACTTTCGGTAAGTGACGTAACGGCCCAGCAAGAGTGATGTCTCCCTACGTAAATCCCCAGTGACTGTGAATCTATACGTGAAATGCCTGTCAATTTCTTGAGTATTTTACTATGGGGTGTGGCATCTTATTTTTCTTGTCTCACCACGTAGAACACGATGGAAAGAGTCTCGAAGCCAAGTGGTGAATTTGTTTGAAAAGCTCAAGTAGGTCTGATGGGGTGGATAGTCAACGCCCAGTGGTGGTGGTGGTGGTGGTGTGTGGTTGTGTGTGGTTGTGGTGTGTGATCGTGGTAGTAATTATGTGTGGAGTTGGTGGTGGTGTCCATCATCAGTCCATATGTATTGGTCGACTAATCAACATGTCGTGTACATGTACGTTCTGTCAGAGAATCCTCTCTCGTCGCGATAGTATGCTCAGACACATTCAATGCAAACACAACCAAGAGACACCACCAAATCCCGTTTTAGGTCCACCAAGTGGAGTAGAGCATCCCTATACGATTACGGTGAGCGACCCTACGGGATGTGAAAAGACGTCCTGGGTGATGAAGTCCTTAGAAGAAGGTGAGGCAGCCCCATCTCCGACACGCATTGTTTGGTGCTACAGCCCGTGGCATCCCGCCTACGAAACTACAAGATTACACAATGTGAGCTTCGTCCCAGGGATTCCTCACGACACAGACGAACCGTATTACTTCGATTTTGAGCAGACCAACGTGGTAGTGCTAGATGATCTAGATGTTCACACGCTGCCGACTTGTTTACCAAAGGGTCTCGGAATATGTCCGTCACCTATTTGACCCAGAATCTCTTTCCTCAAGGAAAGGCGTCCAGAGATATAGCCTTGAACTGCCAATAGTTTGTGTTGTTCTCCAATCCTATAAACAGAACACAAATCCGTATGTTCGGTAGTCGAATTTATCCTCAGATCATCGACCATTTCATGCAGGCGTTTCAAGCCGCGACAAGTTGTCCGTACGGCTACCTGTTCGTAGACTTATTAGCTCATACCCCCGAAGATCCACAGGTGACGACCCACCTATTACTCGGCGACAGGTCACCACAACGTCATATAGCTCTACATCATCCACCGAGTCGACACCTGGCAGCACCCGTCCAGCAGCAGCAACCCACCCCCATACAGGGTGCCCTCTTCTTATCGTCAGTCCCGGAATATGACCCAACCGTGGAGGGCCAACCCAAACCCGTACAGGGAATGAGCACAACGTAAACTCGAGGCTATGGAAGGATTTGTTCAAAGAAAGTATGACGTCGAGATTGGAGGTCACAGAAAACCAGTTTCACCACAAAGGGTATTCAACAGAGGGAGCCGCAATTTCAGTCCATTACACATTGGCACCCAGACTAGGGCGGGCTTTACGTCAGCAGTATGCCGACCTCGAAACTCATATGAAATTGTTACACAAGAAACCGGTCCATATGGAAATCGAAAGAACAGCGTCGATGATGAAAAGCTCGAACTGGAAAGCGGCGTATGTCAGAGCAATAGCTCAAAAGAAGCATTTGTTTGAACGCATCATTAAAAAGGCGTTAAGGCGTTAAGAAAGGGTGTTAAGGCGTAGATACGGGCGTTAAGGAGTTGGCGGGCGTTACTGTCTATAAAAGCAAGTGTATTCCCAAAAACGTGCACAGTCGACGTTCAACCGTTATGGGTTATACATGCTCTGAGTGCGAATGCACGTTCACCAGGCATTACGATATGATGCGACACCAGATCACTTTCCATCCAGACTCCGAGGAGACTCATACGGAGAGCTTGATCGCAGATAGTCATCGTACATCACAGGGAAGTAAGGAAGGGCCTAACTTTTGGGATCGTATTGTGCATGAAGCTATTAATACCCATGCTGCGGTAATCGAAGGCGCCGGACAGAATAACTCACAACAGACGTACATCCAAATGCGCCCCTGCATCAGAAAAAACAGCCAGGGACATCTATGAACGGTAAAGCCTGCTGCCGCTTGAAATGAAGGGCGACCCCGACGCACAGGTCCATCATGAAGACCAAACGTCACTTGGGAGAGAATATCGGGCTACCACCCACCGAGGCCCTGGAAAATGCGATCAAATTGCCCAAACAACTGTTCGAGGACATGCTGCCTTAACAGTATCCTGGACTGCCCGATGACGCTTTGGTTACACTGAACAAAGATTGAACTTTCTGAATTGGCGGCTTCTGATTGGGCAAGAGCCTACTTAAACTGTAAACCAAACTCGACTCCCGCAGCGTGGGTATGCTATACTGGAGGGGATAATAAACTGATTGACCTGTCATCCTTGTTGTTGCTGTTGTTCTCTCAGCTGTCTGCACCATGGCGTCAAGGCGTTATGCTAGGGCGTTAAGGCATTAATATGGAGCTTTAGGGTGTTAAGATACGGCGTTGAGATGGGCGTTGACGGACGTCACTGCATTTCGATGAATTAGTGACAATTCCATGGAATATCTAGAAAGTCAGAGCTTCTGAGCTATTTCACCAAGGCGTTCTCTCACGTCGACTTTATGACAAAATTTCTACATCGTAACCTATCCCTTGCTGGACAGTAATATTCCAGTGGGACCTGCATATGGCGTATACATATCTCGCCTAGTAGCATTTGCAAGATCCTGTGTTAAATGTGATGACTTTAATCAACGTCACAAAATATTGTTGAAGAAACTTATAAAACAGGGCTATTCCGCCAAGCGCCTCCACTCAAAGTTTCACAAATTTGGCGATATATATCGCATGCTGATAGCAAAATACGGGCGTAGCGTGCAAGATCTATGGCGTTACCTTTCGCAACATGTGTCTAATTCCGTTTAACCCGGGGCTAGGGGCCGTATGAGCCCATGTACTTCAAGATCCTCATGGTACTCATATGAACAGTCACAATCAAAGCGTGACTGAGATACATTGTACATCATTCTCTAGAAGACTTTACAACGATTATTATGGATTAAGAATACTGATCAGCAATACGGATTTTATATTTTTGGAACATCATGATGTCTTGTCGGCATCATTGAAAACTGTTGACCGCTCTCTTGCAGGAACTAGCCTATGTTTATGTATGCTATGATTGTCTTTTTTAATTTGGTGCTAATACTGTTATGTGGAATATGGAATAGGTCTTTGGATTATGGACGCGGATATTCTTTAATGGACGACGACTGAATTATGAATGACCGACTAGACGCTTGTAATTGAATCGTTAAGCCAGGCGTTAAGCCGTTAAGACAGGGCGATAAGGCGTTACTGAAAAATCTCTCCACAAAAGTCACAGGGCAAATATACTGGGTTTCTGCTTTCTCTGCTACTAAGGGGGCAACTGGACTTTCTCTATTTGTGATGACGTCAATTTAGTCTTCCCCACATGGTACAATAGCGGCCCAAGGTAACCGGATGGAAAAATCTCCTCCAAACACACTCCATTGCACCTCCGAAACTCTCCTTTCTCCACTAGTGATCTATAAATAGAACAGGGGTTTCCCCATAAAATTCCCCGAAGGGCAAATTTATGCCCACGAATGCTTCACACTGGTACCTCATACGGCCCAATCGGACCACCTTGACCACAAAACGTCCCTTCCAGTGCCCATTTTCCCATCATTCGCTGTCTGCGTATGCGTAAAATGTTGAAAACGGACGACACATTAGTCCAGTCGGATGGTCCCCCACGAGAGCTACACGATGACACCTCATACGACACAATCGGACCACTAGGGGTCTCCCTAGACCCCAAAAAGCCAACCCCAGCGCTACGTGCCCAATGCGCATGCGCACAGTGAATTAAAAAAATCACCGCTTGGCTTCGAGACTCCTCTCATCGTGTTCTACGTGGTGAGACGAGAAAGACAAGATGCCACACCCCATACCACAAATGTCCAGGAGTGGGTTTTCTAGTGGGACAAACATTGTCCACTGTGTCAGTATGGACCTAACATGGGTAGACCTACCTGAATTTCACCGCTTGGCAAAGGAAGTTACCCGAATGAAACCCAGATGTCACGTTACTGGATGTGACGTCATCCTTCAGAAACAGTAACCCGTTAAATTTTACACGGGGGAACAAAAATCTCAGCTACATTTTTAATTATGAATTTCACCTTTATATACTACGCATGATGAATACGATCAATACAAACCAAGGTGATAAAGGACCTGGCGCGATTTGATGGGGATTCGGCCCCCATGAGGTTCGGTTTGGAGTGCCAAAATGAATTATCGCGTAGGAAAGAAATTTTTCCGTTAGCTTAAAGAATATTATCTTGTCGTATGTTCAGAGTAATTGTCAGGCACTCGGTCTTGGCGTTCTTGAATAACAACCCATTGAAGAAGTGTATTCGTGCAAAATCGTCAGTTTTGGGGTAAAATAACTACCTTATTTTCTCTATAAACGTGTGAGGCCAGTCGAGAACCAAAACAAACTTTACAAAAAAATGTTAGTTGAGTCAATACTTAATAGTTGTTCAAAGATGATTTTGGTTCTCGACTGGCTTCATATGTAAAATTAAAACTTTATTAGATGTATTCTTTCACGTGGAGTGCTGAACATTAAATGGGATAATTCAGGATAGCACGCCTGTCGCATTGCGCGGTGGTGTAATGGATAAGAGCGCGTTATTTTGAACTTCTTGCATGTGTCGATCGGGTTCGAATCCCATAAAGGGCTAACCGCTTTTTTTTCTTGTCATAATTTATTGTCACTTCCGTCCCCTACTCCGATGCACATTCAGAATACGAGAAAGAACACAGTTATTATTCACATCAATATAGTATAAAAAAAAATATGGATTTTGAAGATATTATTTTTCTGTGCATTTACGAATATGTGTGCCGTTATAAATGTAGCTCAGCATGAAAAGAACCAATTTACCTGCAAATAAAGCAAGGAATATTGTACTCAAGTGGGAGTTTATAAATCTAACTTCTATCTGAATTGTTCACAGTAAGCTCTCTATGACGCTTGAAATATTTACGATTTTGAATTGGGCTATATAAAGGTGAAATTGACAATGGTCGTTGTGTGCAAGCGAAGAAAAAAGGCCAAATGCGCAATATATCTGTTGAGCAGTCAGACTGGGGTAATACACCGCATTCGCAAGATGGTTTGATTTGCAACTCAGGCCGACAGAGGTTTTACAAATGGAAGAGAACTGGATGACCGATTGATGCTACGACACACCAAGCCCTATTAGCTGAAGGTAAGTCAGGCGGTGCCAAGTCTCCAAAGTAATAACATTGCTATAGTGTCTTGCGCCAAAAGTCACCGACGGTGTACTCTTTGCAAGTGCAGTAGGGGTAGATTTGTGGTGATACCAGGCTCGGCTTGATTGGATTTGTTTAGCAGCAAGATGTGTTGGTTCCCGCCGGTTGTAGATGTTTCTCCAAACATCTCGATAGAAAACACGATGGGCGAATCGGTGGATGTAATGACACTGCGTCGACATTTCACAGACATGGATGCTGATGAAATCTCGACATTACTAGACAGGACGAGGAATCGAGTTGGTAGAAGTACGAAGCAGAATTACAAGCGTCTAGTCCGTCATTCATAATCCAGCCGTCGTCCAGTAGAGAATATCCGCGTCCATAATCCAAAGACCTATTCCATTTCCATATAACAGTATTAGCACCAAATTCAAAAAGACAAAAGTATACATAAACATAGGCTTGTTTCCTACAAGAGAGAAGCGGTCAACAATTTTCAATGATGCCGGCAAGACATCATGATGTTCCAAAATATCAAATCCGTATCGCTAAGATCGACTTCGAAGATGTCGCATTATTATCGGATGATATTATGTTTTCATTGATATTCGTGGCACACGTCGTGATATAATATATACATAGCTGGTGCAAATGTTAACACTATCAACATGTAACGATCTGCCATCGACGAATCAACTTTTTTTTACATTAATGAAGTTTCAATTTTTCTCGCCAAATTAATGTGAAACGCTGACTGAGAACAGTGTGGCCTTACTCATACGGCAGCGCTTGTAAGGTATTTGGCAGTCCACCCAATCTCACTGAAGTCACGTGATTTGTAATGGTCGGACTGGTAAAAGTTGAAGAGGGGGCCAAAAGGCCGCAATAGCGTGCCATGTCCTTTAAAAACAGTTTAAGGTCAATCTTGTGAGAACTAGGGCCTCGCCCCACGAGACAGCATTGTTCACGGCTGCAACTCAATTTGCACCTTAGATATTGTGATCAAACTGATCTATGAAGATATTCATATATTGACCTCTGTGAAACAGATTAATTTTTATACTCGTATTTCTAAATACAGTTCCGCAAGCGGTGTTCGAAGCTGGTAACATATTTTCCAGTTAATGAGATATACTTGGCTCTACAAACGAGATATGTTCACCCATCCTGACAGTCGGTTAGTATGGATAGGATCTGCCCTATCTCACGCAATGTTGTATCCGCTGTAATAGGACTGTGATTGTTCAATACAGAAATGATTATGATTATGATTATTATTACAAGACAAAAAGACTGTCAAAAAACAGCCCTGGAAAAACGATGAGTAGATAGAAGTGAATAAAAAAGTTCTACGCAGCCCCTTAATATGAAAACCTTCCTCAGAATCTGTCTCAACTTAGTCTTCTATTGCTAGCCATTTGGTGCGATTCAACTGTCTAACACAACTCTCAAATTTTATTCCCTTTCTGGATGTTGGTCAATCTGCTGAGAACAAACTCTCCAAACAAGCTGTTAAATAGTAGAGAATTTCCAAAAACTCTGCAGACACAGCCATCTATGCTAGTCAGTTATTTAGAACAGACTTCAAGGATCTCACTCCTGACCGAACGTAGTGCGGAAATTGTTGAGAACGAACTGTAGCAATGCAACCGTAACTTCAACGTGCCGGAAAGGCACGTTTTTTTATGTCGGGATTCACGAGTGTTCAGAAGGCGCATAGCTTCATCCATTAAACAATAT
Source organism: Hanleya hanleyi (assembly GCA_036873755.1). NCBI lineage: Eukaryota > Metazoa > Mollusca > Polyplacophora > Lepidopleurida > Hanleyidae > Hanleya > Hanleya hanleyi. The sequence continues at coordinate 26,380 of JAVTVY010004960.1, forward strand.
ACTGACAGTTTCGTACACCAATATGAATGAATTCCACGGGAAGTTCAGCTCTCAAACACACTCATTACGTGGAGCCATGATTTCGACACATGCTGAAATCGTATTTGACACATTTTGTTAACAAAGGCAGACTTTTGGTTTGATAGAGCGGACGTTTTTCTTTCATAAAATGCCGAGTATTATCAATCGCGCTGTAAACCACTGTTGTACTATTGTCGGTTCAGTTATTGAAGATGAAATTTATCTTGAGATTATTCTTAGATAATCCATGACGATGAGCAGATTTGTGCATATTCGAATACGTTACACTGATTTGCAAGTTAAGCTATGTTGTCCCTCAATTACACACTATGAAAATTGACAAATTTGCCCAGGGGGCCACCGATGTTGACGCATAAGCACATGTCAAAAACGGTTGGACATGAGTTAAAATGCAGTGCACAAATTTCTAAATTATGGGGAAAACTCACGTGTATAGAAGATTCTCGCCACTGCGCCTTGTTATCTTTCTTTCCAAATTTCCCCATGCTGATCGTAAATTCTTACTAATATACAGATATATAACAGCAATCTAATGTGACAGCGGGCCAAGATTAACCCGGGCTCTACAGTGCATCGAGCAAGGGCGACCATATCCTGACACAATACAAGACGTATACGCGTTCCAGCTGACTTGTCAAGCGGAAAGTGTGCGGAGATTGGTGGGATACTTTATTAGATTTGAGCTTTTTGTGATCCGGGCTAAAATTAACGAAAGGGGGGAAATCAAATGACAACGAATAGCTCTATCGTCCCAAATGTTAGGATGACGGGAGCACAATCTAACGTGGTGAAGTACTGTGGATAGAATTGTCAGACTATACATACGTAGGTATTCAAAAAATGAAATTGAAATATGTCAGTTTCGTGACCCGTATCCGTTACTGTGCGGCATACTGTTGACAAAAAAAAGCGAACAGCACCAGTTTTAGTGGGTTCACGTAGATGATCAGTGCAAGCCGGACACATGCACCAATGTTTACACAAGCTTAGTATGGTTTCAAATATACAGAAAATCTCATGCTCCAAAAAAGCTGCTCTCTGTAACATCACTTATGTCATAACCTTAAAATAGCATCTAAAATATTGATACAAATAGATTTTCTGAAGTGTCATTCAAAAATGATTGGTTTTGAACAATAAACGGTTGATGACGTCAACAATTCGAACATATTCAAATGTGGTCGATGAACTGACTGCGGGTTCTTCAATAACATAATAATTTAGTGCGAAAAAAGAATGCATGTATACTTGATATCTCTCTCTCTTTCCACAATTCCCATATGTCCACTGACATAGTAAGTGTAACAGTATCGTAAACGTGTCACACGATATTCACGCGAAATGGAAAGTTTTGAGTGAAAGGTAAAAGTGATGGTGGGGGTTGGTGGTCGGTCGGATGTCGGGGGTTCTAGCACCCAGTTCCAGATATGCATAAATTATTTCCTGCAAGAAAGAAGCGGTCAACAGTTTTCAGTGATGCCGGCTAGACGTCATGAGGTTCGTATCGTGAATGCAAATCAGTATTCTTTAATCCAGATCATTTTCCATTTGATTGTGATCGTTCATACGAACAGCATAAAGATCTTATACGAACAGCACGAAGATCTTATACGAACAGCACGAAGATCTTATACGAACAGCACGAAGATCTTAGTTACACGATGTTCATGCAGCCCCTAGCCCGGGCTGATGGAAATTAACACCCCATACAAAAGATGTTAACACTCTTCAGGATGTTAGCCGTGGGACAAAGCATTTACGCACCCGTGGAGTGGCATTTCACACCCTTTAGCAGAGTGTGTATTCATAGCTCTCAAATTCAATTTTGGAATAGTGACATCATAATTACGTTATGATAACGAATCTGTTTCGAGCATGGAGCTTTCCATTTGGTACTTCTGTGAAAATAATAGTGCTCTTCTTCGGCTTGCAACAAAACTTATAACAATATTTATGGACAGTGAAAAAATATTCCAGTTCAGACGTGTCTCTTTTGCATAAATGGAATAAACGCAGGCGCGGCGGATCTGGGGTTGGGGGTCAGCGGGGACCGGGCCCACAAGTACTTTGGCAATCTAGCCCCAGAACTCACTTTAGCTGCGAAAACTGACCTCTGGCCTAGTGGATTTCTGGGAGCAGAAACGGAAACGTCGCACTTGTTTGTTTACTTTCTTATTTATTCTACTTTTTATATGTTTTGTACTCTGTCCCAAATGGGATGCTCAGTGCAATAAAGAATCTTATCTTATCATGCACACAATTAATTTTCGGCGGAATCAATCTCGCATTCGTCTATTTCCGTATTGGCGGAAATTAGCCCAGTTGCTGAGTTCTCGTGATAGATTGCTATTATTCAACTAAACATAGAAAGAGTTTTGTATAATTTGAATGAGTTATGTTCGTTTGGTTAAAATTAACTGAATTTCACAATAAAATGCACCCAGATCTCTCGATTATCAAAGGCACTATTTCTTAGCCGGCTCACTGCGTGATCGTCATACGCTCCCCACCAGTGGGGATTTGTGCGTTCTGTGTGAGAGGCTTGTTCCGCCAATACGGAAATAGCCGAACGTGAGATTGGTACTTTGGTCCCCACCTATAATTGTGACTGGAGTGACTTGTATTTTTATTTGTATCTAATACCGCTTATGCCGGTGCTAGAGGCCTTGTGGTCATATCATTCAAGTTGCCACATGAACAGGTACAATAAAAGCGTACCTGAGATACAACACATACCACCAATCGTTAGATTCTTGGTATGTGCTTTAGAATAGATTAACCAGAAGACTATACTGTGAAGTCATGTGGCTCTGTCATGTCGGCACCTCTTCCCACTTCCCTTATATGCGTTGTAATTAGTAGTTTTAGACCAGCAAAGTTTTGAGTCATTTACAAAAGATCAATACATTAATTAATAAAATATCCAACATAGGTAATACTTACGGTAAATTACTCTGTCGTTCAAAAACAAAATAAACTTTTAATGTAAATTTTGCTATATCTTTAGTGCAGCAATGCTATTCTTTCAAAACAAAATCGGTCGAATTTTTTTTTTAATATGGCGTCATTTAGCTTTTATAAGATTTTCTGGTAGAGCTTAACTGAGAAATATGTAGTGTGGCATGTTCAGCTCCCTAGCCTCCGGGACAAAGAAAACATTTGGAGGTGCGGGCGAGTCAATCCTTATCCCCACCTATCCATACCAGGCTGCGGTGAACCCAAATTCATCCAGATATGATTGGTATAAATACTATCAAAAGGTTAATTAAAAAACTAAAAGTGATCGACTCATTCGAACTTCATGTGATGGCAAAATTGTCCATTAGTTGCGGTCCTCTAATTCAACTTAGAGTTCCTCTTTTATATTACTTTGAAAATGGTTCCTTTCCCAAGACGTTTACATTTTTCGCCACGATTTATGAAGGATTGTTATTATACTGTAAATAGATATTAATTAACTTAAGTGTGAGATACAGATGAGGAAATTAAGTAACGTAGCAATGCAAGACCGGTCTGAAGCCATAACATCGATAACTAATGGTGGTGGTGGGCAGCATGGATTGGATATCGAACAACATGGCTTGGTAGTAAACCACAAACAAAACAGACACATGAGATACGGTCCCTTTCGAGACCGAAATAGAAACTGAGACGGGCCAGATATCTCATGTAAAATACGGCGACATATCATATATATATAAAACAGTCTTAATTTGTCAAGTGGAAAAGCGACAACAATTGAAAAGGAACAGTTGTCATATAACGATATTCACTAATCTGTTATACCGTTTGCCAGAGGGCTGCATTTACTATCGATATGCCAGTGCGGTATTAGATATATGTATAATATTTGAGTCTATGAAAAATTACTTAAATCTGCAGGAAGCTTGAAAAATGGATTTAATGGTAATCGGACACTGGAATAAATTGTTAACCCACATACACGAGAGTTGGTAAAGATAGATTCACTTGATGCTGATATTGAATCGGTTTAACAAGATCTGATTTATTAACCTTGTCATAGCGTCAGGATTTTTTCTGACATTACTTTAAAAAAATGATTCATTGATGCGTGATCCATTCTAGCTTCAAGCGTGAAGGAATATGCGAACTTTTTTAGCTATTGCATTTGTGACATCAACAAGTTATGTCTTCATGTCTGCACAAAAGGCTGTGTTTGGTGTATACAGAAAGATACCTATACCATTGTAAACGCTCCACAATCACAGGTAACGTAAAACAACGTCGACGGACATTTGAAACGGATTTCTTCTGTTTTTGGCTTGTTCGTCTACATGGATTGTTTAATATATCTAAAATATGACACCTTGAACCAAAATGGTATTGCGATGGAATGCCACGGTGGATATGGTGACATTAATTCGAAGTTAACATATTATCATGGCTCTTAGTCGAACTTGGATTTCAATAGAATGACAAAATGATGTCGTATGCAGCAAAGAATTTGTTCAGCATTGCTCTCTTCTGATCTGTTCTTTGGGGGTATTTCTTGGTGGATGGCATACAGCGAAACGGTCGCAAAAAGATACTACTTTTCTTACTCAGCGCGTGGACTTCCAACCGTATTTTAGAGACGTCGTCGAATGTTTATTCCTGGCCAAGTCCTGTTCATTACGAATGGACTCACCCTGGAGTTTGTCAGACAATGAATCACTTAACTTAGTCAGTACGGCAGACCAGAGCATGTACCGCGACGTCAATTTGACCACAGCTGTCTGCTCAAAGACTGCGTGTATGACTGTATGATTGTTGTGTTTAAAAGTAAAACTTGGATATTGCTCTGGTAAACATATTTAACATAATTTTGATCTGAGGAAGTCTGACACGACCATTACAGAAGGTGAATTTGGTGCTATTAGAGAGACGAGCAGATAGATGAGTATTTTGATTTCGGCCATGCTTCAACATGGACAGTTTATATTAAATAGTGATAACTGACATAGTTTTGACTCAAAGTTGTCGAAATTATTATTAATAAAAGCAAAATGACTCTCCTTTACACTAATTATCGCTTGTTAAATACACCCGTCAATGTTGAGACGTAGACGGAAATCAACATATACTACCCAGTACGCTAGAAGCTAAAAAGTGAACCGTGTCTCAGTGCGAAGTGAATCCTTTTTTTTCTAAATAGTATCGAGAAAATACCCTTTCCGCCGCGAGATGATTGACGACAGCTTTAATTTGAAGATCATCGGCGTTTTATTGGATTGGTATCAGGTTCACCGCGAGGTCATGTGGAGATCGGAATCGACACCACTACTAAAAACCGACCCTCGACCTTCATGTCAACATTACTAGCTATCGGTGTTCTCAGGAAATCCACCGTGAAGGAATCTCGTTTTGGAAGGTATTTTAAAACTTGGAAGTGCTCGTTATTGAAAGGGAAATACAGACTTTCTACGGCTGATCTCTTGCTGACTGCTGTCTAGTTTCAAATAAAGCATAATTCTCAGAAATGTTGCTGATATTTTGGTATACAATGTTTGGAAATGTCCGTGACGGAAACACAGAAAAAGGTCCACCGTTTTGACTAGTGTTCCTGTTATATTTCTTGGCTGATCTGTTTCGATGTCATTATTTAATACTCGGTGAAACGCACAACGTCCTCCACAGAGTTAAATTCTAGATATTAGGTGTCACACAGAAGGAGGAGGAAAACCTTATAGTCTTGGCGAGATGCGGGTCCCAGAATTAACCTTTAGAGATATCGAGCATACTAACTTTGATAAGGTGTTAGAAAAGAAAAATTCACATCGTGTATCATTTATACAAAACATTGGCATTGAACAAGTGACAATAACAGCTTGTGTCATCTTCACGGTTCAAGTAAAATAATATACTAACGTCTCGTCATTTCCCTTGACCTACTGAATAGAATAAATACTTCAAACCGGAAACGCACGTTATGTCATAATTAGCCAATCAAGGTAGAAGCTGATTATCTTGCAGTGAGGTTTTCCTTTTATCCCCAAATATACCAAAAGTTGGCTGTATTGCTTTTCAGATGATTTCCTTATCATTTCCTCGAATAACCAATCGAATTTGAATTGTGAGGCGGTCATACAAACTATCCAAAAATCGAGCACTAATTATTTGTAGAGCCATAAGTATATATATAAAGTATTACGAACAGAAACCGTGTGCCATTTGGTCAAGGCAAGTACGTTTAGTGTGTACACTCGGCTGTGGGATGATGATAGTGTGTTTGTTAAAAAGGAGTACTTACCGTATTTTACATAGGTTCTCATTACCACGGTTAGACTCTTAAAGAAATATGACCAACTATTTTACTGTCGTTGAGGGCGATAACCTATTATTTTTATTACAATTTGTGAAGCCATGTTTCCGCTTTGAGGTCGAGGTGGGCGCCGCCATGTTGCCTGTAGGATGACGTGACTGATGACGTCAGTATTCAGGACGACGTCACGGCTAACGCTTGATTCAGGGACTTTTCAACTACGGACATTTGAAATACTCTGGATCCGAGTTTTAATTCTAGGAAACAAACTGGCGCGGCAAATCCCACGGGGGTAATTCCTAAAAGGAAGTTGTTGGTTATCTCCGCCAGCTGAATAATTTTCTTCCCCAAGTTTTTCAACTGAAACCTGCTCGATTCAATTTGGACAAAATTTGAAGCTGAGCTGAGTGTCCTCTGCAATTGTCCAGTGATTTGAGTTGAACGACGATGCTTCTAAGTTTGTAAACATTTTCATGATTACACTTGAACTACTGAAATCAACTAGAACATCCGTGAACTTACTGGGTTTCTTCTCGTGTGAATTATCGGCATGACCAACACGATCAACCTTAAATCTCCATGACGTTGTGACGTTTTTAGATGAGTATACATCCACTTCCGCTCATCTGAAAACGTCACACAGTGGTGCAATGGCGGCGCCCAGTGCACGCCGTGGCGAGCAACAAAATATTCAATATTTCTTTTATTTCGCATTCTATCAACATAAGTTTTATATAATAAGGGTTTGAAAACGATTGTTGATAAATACAGTCACACTCAAAAATAAGGTAAGTACTCCTTTAACTAAAAAGATACAGTTCAAATGATGGCTTACCTGGAGAACAGATAAATGGGAGTTATCCTCTCCTTCAAATCCTGCAGATACAGCTATCCCCATGATAGTGGCTTGGCAATGATCGTTTGCGCAAGGCGAGCTAAGCTTTAATACATTTATCGAGGATTATAGAGAATTTGAATTATTTTTTTTTATATGACTGCGCATCACCGGTTGACTGACCACTAACAGTAAAGCCGCGACGGTGGGCTAGCTATAGCCATAGGTCACGTTTTATTTACAAAGATGAACTTCTGCATGCCTTCATTTAATGTGTATAAACAAGGGAACGTCTCCTTTACGCTTGGTTGCATTTTGAGACGACTGAAGTGAACAGATGAATTAACATAATAATATCCTATTTCATTCTAGTTTACTCAACATTCGGCTGATGTTGACATGCCGAAGTTTTAACTCGTGGGTAGTAGACGGTAGTCTCCACGAAGACAAAAAAAACTGTCATGTTTTCCTGTCAAAGTTTTCTCATCTTCCGTCATGCTGATCCTATGCCATTTCAAATTAGCATAAGGTCCTGGATTTTGCTTCAAAATCAAGATGGCCGCCAAAATCACGCACTACAAATGTTTCATTATTCGCGGGAATTATCTTTCGCGGGTTTTTTCACTCAAATGCATTATGCCGGATGTATCTTTCGTGGACAAGCCACCTTGCAGTAAACCCGAGATTTCTGATGTCAACTTACACGGAAAGTATGATTTCTGGGGCCTGCTTAACCCTAATGCCCCTCCGCCCCCCCCCCCGCCCACCAAACTTTCTGCACTATCTCCGGAACGACAGAAAATGGAGAGCTGAAACTCCGTGACTTTATAGTTTATCATATTGGGGTCATATTGAGCCTATTTGCATAACCTCCCGAGCAGGGGATCATGGGTAAATTCAAGATGGCGGCCATGTGGGGTACCAGAAAAGTGATGTTTTTGTCACATTTCTTCAAAATTGCTTTCCGCGATGTAAACTGGGCAAAAACTATTTTATTTCACATCACATTAATATTTACTAATTTATCATGCAGTTGTTGCAGAGAAATCGAAAAATCGACCAAAGATGCCGTTTTTGAAAATGACGTCACTGTGACGTCATCAAAGCGGCCATCTTGTTTTTTTTACTTTTTTCTGGTAGCGCTTCACCCAAGGGTATAGTGTGGCAAGTTTCAGCCCCCTAGCTCAAGGGGTAAGAAAAATAAATAGTGGGACCATTTCGCCCCCCGCCCCCATGCCAGGACAGGTCCCAAAAACCCCAGGTCAGATAGGGTTAATCAGTTAATTATGTAAGTCTGTATACTACGTATACGCGTCTATCAAGTTTAATAATCTGTTTAAATGTTGTTTGGATCACCGAGTCTCCTCAGAGCTTGATCAATCCTAATTAAAACAAATGGCAGCATGCTGAATTTAGGCTAGAATAGGCAACAAATAAGTAAACTATTCAAAATGGCGAAACAAACGTGACATGTACATGTAGGCCTATAGTTGAAATCATTTGCACTTGGTCTCTGTAGACAACGTTAACGGGATGTTTTCATTCGGTCCGCAGACGAAAAATTACTTAATGCTTTGTTGTGTTTCTCAAATAAACTGATAATAAACACACCATAGTAATTATTCGCTACAATTTCATATTCAGTATCTGTGGGGTGGAGCCATATAAGAGAGAAGAGTAGGAATAGTAATAGCAACAACAACAGCAACAACCAGACACTCGCCAGGGGATACCTCAAGTTACTCAACAGAAACCGCTGTTACTGTTGTTTCCAATTTCATTTTAAAATACATTCATAGGGGACAAACGGTTGGGGCAGTTTTCTTGGACCTAAAAATCTTTGATGCGTTCGATTACAACACGCTATTGTATAATCTTAAAGGCTTGGGTATAAAGAATGTCGAATTACTGTGAATTAAAAATATATGCTGGATCCTAAACAGTGTGAACAGTATGGTGGCACTAAATCGCACGAAATTAAAGTGAATTGTAGGGTTCCACAGTGGTCATTTCTTGGACCCCTGTTACTTGTTTTGTACATAATGTATTTCTAAATTTAAAATAGTTTTGCACCCTGGACTCTTTTTTCCATCTTTTAAGCAGCAATAAAAATAATTATATTAGTTTGATCGGTACCTGTCTTGGAAGGATCACGCCGAGACTGGACAGTGGAGGATCCGGTGTTATAGGGATACAAATTTAACTATTCCTTTGCATAATATAATATAATAATGTTATATATGGTACATGAGCGAAAAACGTAATTGGAAAAGATAAAAAGACTGCATAACGGGACTGGGATACTGTATGATAGCTCAAATCGCACAGTTTCAATGAGCGAAATTCGTTAGCCTTGTCAGAAAGTTTTATTATCACGTTACAATCTTAATGTTCAAATGTAGAAACTAGAGTGTTCCTGTCTATTTGATTTGTTCCAAAGAGTAAATACTGGGGTGGGTCCCTATGGGTATGCCATTCAATATGTCTACATGAAAATCAACAATAAAAGCGTGACTGAGATACAAATGATCACTGGGATCATTTTTGGTTCCATTGATGTGCATTTAGAATTTTGGCCTTTGGGGTCAAATGACTTCTTGTCAGTACGCCGGTATCTTTTCCCACCACCTTCATATGTTGCGTTTAATTGCAAGAGATCTGCTGCTAAGAAGCTTTTATCTATTCCAAAATGTCGCAAAATAGTCCGAGAGCTGCATCCCTGCGCGATTCTTCTCTGCTTGGTCACGTGCATGTTTGTATGCGTTAGGCTTACCTTATACCTTATAAGAAGGACTATAAATTCACGGAAACTAGTATTTGCGAAAAAAACTTCCGCCGCGAGAATTACAGAATTTGGTCCTTCGCAGCTTCTATTTGTCACAGAAACGATCTGTTTCTGTCTAATGTGGGGTTACAGGATATCGTACATTTGTTTTACCCCGTGCACTGCAATGCTCTCCATAGCTTCCTTAGACTGTCACATTCACATATATTGGATCTACGTAGCTTCTGTTTACGACAGAAATCAGTCTTTTGTGCCTATTATTGGTTTTGCAGGGTTCCTAGAGTTAATTCTGCGCAATAGAATGTTTAATAACATCACGAATCTAAGATGGTCGTCAAAATCAAATCTCCCGCAGCTTCTCTTTGTTGCTGAGAGTAGCTTGTAAACTGTCTCTAATATAACAGTTCGATCGTCCGCCACCCAGAAGATACGGGCCAGACTCTGATGACTAGGGGTGTCATTCTTGTGTTAATGACGACAGTAAGCACGAGCTTCCGGTACCTGTTGTACCGGGCACCAAATCACTACAAATCTGTAATATAAATGTATGTGGCCTTAAAAGGAGACTGTTATCCCGAATTTACAGACTTTATTACAAAATGTGACAATATCTGCCGTTCAGAAACTAAAATGGATAAGTTTGATCAACCAGACAAAATACAAGGTTTCACCTATTTTCCAGCAAACCGTAAGCAAAATGTTAAAAAGAAGTCTGGAGGACTAGGTCTGATTATTAGGGATGATATTAGGGATCTATACATATATACGATTTAGAATGTGAATATGTGCTTTGGTTTAGAATGTCCGGTAAGTTTTTCTCGTTAGAGACAGATGTACACTTTGGTTCCATATATATACCACCAGAAAACTCAGAGTATACAAACCGTAGATTGCTGGAAGACCTTGAAAACAAAATACTCGATAAATGTTGTAAACATGAATATTTGTATCTAGTTGGTGATTTCAACGGCAGTACAGCAGATGAAACTGACTTTACTATTATTGATGATTTTATTCTAGAACATTTTGAACTCGATTCCGAAGTAACACAGCTGGACTATCCCTAAATAGAAAAAATCAAGATAGCAAACTAAACAAGTATGGGAAAAATTTATTGAATCTCTGTAAAAACAACAGCGTAATAATATTGAATGGTAAAACTGGAAAAGATAATGGAATTGGAAAACTGACGTTTAATAATACCTCAACAATCGACTATGCTCTAAGCAAACTAAGCTTTTTATGTCTCATTGATGATTTTGAAGTTTTAGACTTCGATCCCCTATTTTCTGACCTTCATTGTGCGTTATTGTTGACATTGAAAAACAGAAATCTGAATAGTATTATCAACTGTGATCCATCTACGCACACTCCTTGAATATGATTAAGATTCCCCCTTAACCGAAACACCCCACCAAACACAATACCATTAGGATAATGCTAACAACGATAAGTTTGTTGAAAACATCGATATACAATACAACAAGTAAATTATATACGAATGCAGTTAAACGAACTACTTCCAGAAAATATTACACCCGATATTATGAACCACTTTACCCAAAAGTTAACATCAGTATTCGATTCAAGCGTAAAACTTAGTCTTAATTCATTCAATACAGGCAAAACTAGAAGAGGAAAACAAAAACGATGGTTTAATAACAAGTGTAAACAAGCCAGAAAAGATTACCACAAAGCAAAACGATACTACTCGAGATGGAAAAGTGAAACAAATTGGAAGAACATGGTAGAAAAAAGTAGACAATACAAACGTTCAATGAATGATGCTATAAAAGATTATAACGGCGAAACCAGGAAGAAACTGGAAAGTATGCGCAAAAAGCAGCCTAAGGATTATTGGAGACATAAATAATATATCAAACAAATCTGAAACAGATGATAAAATCGATCTAGATAATTTTTTTGAATATTTTAAAGAAATTAACGAGAAGGAATCGGAACTATCCGGCGATTTTAGTTTTAACAACCTTCACAATAATAACAACGACGATGAACTGAATTCTCGTATAACTGATACTGAAATTATAGACGCGATAAAGAATTTGAAAACAAACAAATCACCGGGGCTAGACCACATTTTGAATGAATATATTAAGTCTACTGCTGACATTTGCTTGCCCCTGTATAATAGTCTCTTCAACTTAGTCTTTGATAACGGCGTCTTGCCAGAACAATGATTAACTGGATTCATCAAACCCATTTACAAAGGTAAAGGGAAGCCGCGAGGACCCAGAAAACTATAGCCCAATAACCATTTTAAGCTGCCTTGGGAAAGCGTTTACTTCAATACTAAGCAGCAGACTAAACAATTATATCGAAAGTAATAATTTACTGCACAATAATCAGAGTGGATTTAGAAGGAACCACTTCACACTTGATAATATGTTTATATTAAACACCTTAATAGATTGTTTAAAGGCAAAGAAAACGAAATTGTATTGCGCATTTATCGACTTCAGAAAAGCTTTCGACACTGTTTGGAGAGTTGGATTATGGAGAAAACTATTCAGACATGGAGTTAACGCTAAAATATTCAATATCATCTACAATATGTATGACAATATTAAATCCTGTATAAAGCACAATAATCAAATATCTTCACTCTTCATCTGTAAAAATGGCGTTAGGCAAGGTGAAAACTTATCACCCATATTGTTCTCCTTGTTCCTTAACGATATGGAGGAATATCTTTTACAAAAAACAAACGGTATTACTTTAGAAGATAATCAAGATTTTTTACAAATTGCAGTTTGCATTGTGTCATTACTGTATGCAGACGACACTATGATACTCGCAGATAGTCCGACCGAATTCCAACATGCTTTAGATGCATTTGCTGAATATTGCGATACATGGAAACTTTAGGTAAATATAGAAAAAAACAAAATAGTAGTCTTTGGAAGCAGGAAAAGTAACGAAGAGTTTTTTATGAAAAACAGAAAAATTAAAGTAACTGATAGCTTCAAGTATTTAGGTATTATTTTTAGTCGAAACGGTTCATATTCGAATGCGCGAAAACATATTTTATCGCAAGCCGAGAAAGCCATGTTTTTATTATATAAACGAATAAGAATTATTGATTTACCAATAGATTGCCAACTCTTACTATTTGATCAGGCAATTGCCCCGATCTTGTTGTATGCCTGTGAAATTTGGGGATTTAAAAATTCAAATATGTTGGAAAAATTACACACCGATTTTCTAAAACAGATCCTGCACCTCGGAAAAAGCACTTCATGCTTTATGGTGATCTGGGTAGATACCCACTCACATTAACAATACAGAGAAGACTACTTAATTTCTGGATAAGGCTTACAGACGTTCACTCAAATAAATTGTCATCAGTTGTATATAAATGTGTATTCCAAGGATACAGAACAAATACAGTTAAATGCAAATGGCTGGACTATGTTAAAAAATCTCTAGATGAATTTGGATGTAGCGATATCTGGCTTCAGCAAAGTGCAGGAAATGTAGTCTGGTTCAACAAATTTATTACCATAAGACAAACGGATCAATACGAACAAATTTGGCATTCCCAAATTTCTGAATCGT
>JAVTVY010004961.1:0-36997 GCA_036873755.1 Hanleya hanleyi
CGTAGTAAACGGTACACAAAGATATTGACGTTGAACAGGGACTCCACGACATCCAAATTCTTGAATGAGACTCCCCGGAACTGGCGCGGATCTAGGTCTTGTTCCTCTAAATAATGTCTCCAATAGATATTGGCCCTACTATCACAAGTCTTGGGATGACATTCGTTCAAATGAATGGCCAAACACCGGAACAGACATTTCTGGTCTTTGTAGGGTCCATTTGTGCCTCCGGTTAATGCATACAGTCCTTTTCGATTGCGCAGCCAAGGGGGTAGTAGTACAGGGGCACCGATCGGATGATCTCTCATTTTGGTCACGAAAAATGTCACGTTGGTGACCATTTCCACAGTCCACTTGGTATTGGGGCGTTGCAACTGGGCCCATTCCAATGGGTCCAATGTAGTCAGTTGGTCGATGAGGGGCTCCAGTGACGCACGATTGATGATGGTGAATGGCTTGTCAAACACATAGGTATTATTGCTCGGGTAAAAATACCGTACCTGATCCGTCTCTTTGTGCCGTAGAATATAGCCGAATGTCATATTCACTTTGAACGCTGTCACTTGGTCTCTGAAAATGTTCTCGGCATAGTTAGGAAGATACGCGAGGTCCTGTAGCCGGAAATTATACAAATCTTGAATAGGGCGATGACGGTGGAAACATCGTCGGATGGTGCTCCAATGGCACCGATAGATGTCACTCACAGGGTGGTCTTCGGGCAAGGCGTCAGCGGGAGGCACAGCTGGATCCTCAGGAAAGTCGTGTTCGCCTCTCACATTCTCACGCACCAAGGGAGATCTCGATCGGTCACGTCGCCTCATCCTGATCGTATATACTCCTGTAAAATAGAGCCGATTTTGACAATGAATCGGTCACGACTTCTTATTTCTTTGGAGGAGCAAAGTCAATAGGACTTGCGCTTTTTATACTACTAAAATGTGAAGTAGATTACATCTTACATAGGCCTATGCATATCACCTTGAAGTATTCTGGGGCATGGTCAGTACATCCCAATTTTCCCTTTGTCTACTACTCGCCGATTTTTTATTTTATTTTATTTATTTATTTATTTATTTCCTCGAGAGCTACAACATGACACCTTCCACGTCCCACTCGAACCCATAGCGGTCCCTGTCTATCCCAAACATACACCCACATAACACCCAAAATGCCTGCTTTCTCTACTACGGCCAGACTGCGCATGCGCAGACCATTGAACACGGACGGACCATTAGTCCAGTGGGATGCTACTCCACGAGAGCTTCAAAATAAGACCTCATATGCACCTATGCACTGAGCCAGTAGACCTATGGGGTTATATACAGACCTACCCGGTACTTAAAAACAAATTTCATAGCTTTTCCCCAGCGTATTCTACAATCTCACAGCCCATAGTAAAACCCACAAAAATGACCACCCCTACTTAAGGCAAAATTTATGGAAATGCGCGAATGAGAGGATTGGCCTAGACCGAGTTGTCTCCCTTGCGTAATAAGGTTCAGATGGCGCTATGATTGGAAATGTGCGATTATCCGGGGAATTGTACCAATTGCCATACTATGCGCCATTTTGTCACACAAAACTCTTAAATTCGTGCATCATATTATTCTAGAATGTATTGTGAACACTTTGAGATAAACTGAAACGTACGGGTAGGAGAGATCTTGTCTGTTTAGTCAATTGTTGGATCATGTCGTCTGCCAGTTCGTTGTTGGTGCTGGCAGTACTACGCTGTAATCTCAGCTGAGCCATGCGCGAGGCATGGTGTAATTCTTGTTGTTAAAGTCAATGAGTGATTTTGAGCGACAAACTCTATAAATAGTAAGATCGTAGGCATATATAGTGATGGTGTACGGATATTTCATGATGTAGCGGGAATGTGTAACGTAGAACAAATGTACGGTGTCCCATTCCGTGCTCCTTGTCAAGTTGCTGGAAAAATATCCTGGAGGACTGACTGCATATGTGGAGAATTATTGGAGCTTTATATGTCATGAGCTGCTTGAGAAAATACGTGAAATTTGCATTGATAAATGGTCCAAAACCCGCAGTGGACGTCCATTCAATCGCGCGAATGAAACTAAAAATAGAGCTGTTTTGTTGACATAAAAACAGCTGATCCATGTGAAGGATGGTTCCGTTACACGAGAAAATTCTGCCAATATATAAATGCCTACCTATAGATACTAAACTTGGCCGCTACAAGTTTCCATAATATAGGGAAATAACTGTGATGTCTTTTTTCACTGTTCTCCTGAAGACCTAAGCTGAAAAATTTCGAGAAGGGGGGGGGGAGGCGGGAGGTAATTTCCTAGCATAGATATTATTAAAAAATAAGTTATATGACATACGTGTACGGTGTTGATTGGTGTTACTGAGTGATACTGGTCAGCTGCATCTCATCAATGAGGCGAACACGGTACTTTTGAAGCTTCACTTGCTGGGATGACTGTGGGCTCAGGCTGGTGAAAAACGGTGTAATAGTCTGGTGAATTGGCACTGGTAAAATGAAAAAAAGTAAAAGGTTCTCCACAGCTCATACAAGCAGGCAAGCAGGCTGGCTGGCAGGCAGGCTGGTCAGGTGAAGCAGGCAGGCACGCAGGCAGGTAGGCAGGCTGGTCAGGTCAGGTCAGTCAGAGTGCTCCGCAGGGTAGTGCAATGAATACACCCCACCCCTAAAAATCGCCTGCTTTTATACGTTTTTCTACAATCCGCCATCTTAAACCCACCATCCACCACCCACCACACCCACAGCCGCCATCTTAAACCCACCATCCCACCACCACCCACAGCCGCCATCTTAAACCCACCATCCCACCCACCACCCACAGCCGCCATCTTAAACCCACCACCCACCACCACCCACAGCCGCCATCTTAAACCCACCACCCACCACCACCCACAGCCGCCATCTTAAACCCACCATCCACCACCCACCCACCACAAGCCGCCACAACACCTATAGATTATGTTTATTACTAGGACGTCAGCGAAATACTAGTACCCATCCTCCGTATGGCAGAACTGTACAACCCAGAACAAGTCTAGACATGCCTTGATCACGTGATCGTCATGGGAAACCCCCACTGGGGAATCCCCTCCCGTGACCTCCAAGTTCCGCCACACTTCCGCCACAAATCTGCGCAGAAACACCTGCGCACTCGTCAAAATAAGACCTGTAATCAGTTTTATACACTACTAGCCTTTCACCATTACCGATCGCCCGTCCCTGGACACAGTACTGGACCAACTAGAAAGCTTGGATAGTTTGAAATGGGCCCGACAACAACGCCCCGACACCAAATGGCAGGTGGAGATGACGACCAATGTTACGTTTTACGTCACTAAAATGATCGACCACCCTATCGGCGCCCCCATCCATCTCCCGGACTGGTTGAAACACAGAGAAGGCATGCACGCTTTAGTAGGTGGAAGCAGTGGGCCGTACACCGATCGGAAATGTTTATTTCGCTGCCTGGCTATCCATCTCAACAAACTGCCACCCACAGATTGCAATCGAATTGCCAGCAAATATTGGGAAGACTACTTACGTGAAAAGAACATGGAAAAACAGCACTTCCGCGGGGTCCCGTTATCACAACTGGATGTGGTGGAAAATTTATTCCACGTCAATATTGTCGTGTATAGTCTAGCCCAACACGTGGATGATGACAACACCGACGACCCACAACTCACAGCCCGACTCGTACATCGTTCCGCGGGGAAATACGACACAACCATGAAATTGAATTTGTACCACACGGACACGGGCGGGCATTTCTCGTACATCACGGACATAAACAGGTATGCCCAGTCATACAGTTGTAGTAAATGCCATCGCGTGTTTGACCGTTCCACCGACTTACACCGTCACGAGAAAAGCTGTGACCAGACCAGCAAACGAAAATTCCCCGGCGGCGTATTCCACAACACGGCCACCATATTTGAAGACCTGGCAGATGAAGGTATTGACGTCCCCATGAACCACCGTTATTTCTCGTACCGAGCCTGCTATGATTTTGAGGCCCTATTAGAACCCATGGAAAAGCTATCGGCCAAAACGCAATGGACCCAGCGTCACATTCCCTTGAGTGTGAGTATTCACACCAACGTGCCCGGGTATGAGACCGCTCCGGTGTGTTTCGTCTCTAACGGTGACCCCCATGAACTGATTACACGAATGATGGACTACCTGGAAACCCTCAGTCAAGCCAGTGCGGCACATCTCGCCTCGACTGCCTACCGTGATGTATTAGCGACACTTGATGCGCGTATTCCAACATCGGATGGCGAGGACGATACTGACGACGAAGACGAAAGCGAGGACGAGGAACGCAAACCACCAAAACCCTACGCGCAGAAACTGAAACTGCGTTTGTTGGAATACATGAGTCAATTACCGGTGCTTGGATTTAACTCGGGACGGTATGATTTGAACTTAATCAAAGAATTCTTGTACCCCTATCTCGCCAAAGCTGGGAATGTGAAATGCATCATTAAGAAGACCAACAACCACGTCGCTCTATCCACGACTTCACTGCGATTCTTAGACGTACGGAATTACCTGGCGCCGAATTACAGCTATGACCAGTGGGTGAAAGCCTACGACTGCGCGGAGAGGAAAAGTTGCTTTCCATACAACTACATGATGAATCTCGAGCGTTTGGACGAACCACAATTTCCACCCCAAGAGGCCTTCTACAACGAACTCAAAGGAGAAGGATTATCTGACGCCCTCTATATCGAACTGCAACAGGTGTGGGTCCGTGAAGGTATGCAAACTCTCCGGGATTTCCTGGTCTATTACAACAATCTGGATGTCGTCCCATTTCTGGAAGCTACCGACAAAATGGCCGCCGGAAGAACACGACTACCTAACACGACCGCGGCGTATGTTGATCGATAGCATGTGGGGCAAAAAAATATTGCTGGGTACTCCTTTACTACGGTGGTATATGAGGCACGGACTGGAAATTACCAAAATATACCAAGTCATGGAATTCACCCCCGAGGCTTGTTTCGAGAAGTTCGCGAACGACGTAACCACCGCCCGTCGCCAAGGAGACGCCGACCCCAGTAAAGCCATCATCGCGGAAACGATGAAGTTGCTTGGCAACAGCGGATATGGAAAAACGGTAACCAATCAGGACCGCCACGTCACCGTGAACATTTGTACCACAAAACAAGCCCGCAAACGCCTGAATTCACCCCTATTCTGAAGCATCGAGCTGATTGACGACACCACCTACGAAGTGACTTCAGCCAAAAAGACCATAACATATAACCTGCCGCTACAAATCGGGTGCATGGTGTACCAGCTGGCCAAACTGCGAATGCTGGAATTCGTATATGATTTCATGGGAGTGTATTTCAACCAATCAGACTGGCAATTGATGGAAATGGACACCGATTCGGCGTACATGGCCGTCTCCAACCCGGACTGGGAATCGCTCGTGAAACCAGAACTACGAGCCTAGTATGAAGCGGAAAGAGCTGAATGGCTACCGAGGAAAGACCACTACGCCTACGACAAGCGGACGCCCGGCCTCTTCAAGTTAGAATGGAGCGGTGAGGCCATGATCGCTTTGTGTTCGAAAACATACTATTGCGATGGTGGAGACAACAACAAATTCAGCTGCAAAGGAGTGAGTCGACGCGACCCCAACATCACCAAAGCCCTATACCTTGATGTAATCCAGAGCCAGACCAGTGCCGGTGGGACCAACAAAGGTTTCCGTATCATCGAGAACCAGATGCGCTCGTATACCCAGGAGCGGGACGCCTTCACGTACTTCTACCCCAAGCGCAAAGTGCTCTCCGATGGTGTGACCACAACGTATCTGGACATTTAGAGTGATAAATATGAACTTACACTACTACTGGACTTTCTAATGTATATAATAAGAGGAACTAACTGTTGTATATATGTTCTATAAACGCTAAAGCTGACACTGCGGATATTCCACTGGACTGTTATAATAAGGGGAAATAACTGTTGTATATATGTTGTGTTCTCTGTTATAAAATGTTTTTTCATACAACATTGTGAGTTTGGGTTGTTTTGTATACCGTAGTTAACCATTTGAAAGAGCTAATTTGGTGGTATTGACCTTGATGGCTGGTATATATGGCCAGGTGCCTCGTTGCCCCTGGTGGCAAAAAACTAAGGGGAGATAACTCCACAGTGACCTTTTGACCCGGATGTGACCTTTTGAAACGGATGTGCCGTCATAGGCGAAAAGCCGCAAATGGCCTTAGGGACTACTTTTTCTATAACCCCCACCGGACTACTTTCCGGTCGCATTATCGCGGAAGAATACATGTCACGTGACCGGAAATGACCTTTGACCCGGCTGTGACCTTTGACCTCTGTGACCTTTGACCTACGTGACCAAGTACCCCCTTAAATTTTACCCGGGGGAACAAATAAGTAGGTCAATCCTAAGGAATTTACGCTTTATATACTACTCTCCGATTACGAAGCAGACCAAATGGGCCGTATAATGCAGTTTGTGAGAAAATATTGCTGAAGTCAGAAATATACGACAAATATTATTTTTAACCTGGGGGATATATATATATAACACAAAAATGCATCTGGCGACACGAATTAACATAAAATCACACATACACGTGTTGTTTGTAAATATGCCAATATTGAAAAAAAGCTACTGAGACATTATCGGACACATATGTCATAAAAAAAAATTATTATTAAATTTTTCGCCATTGATATACACTGAGGGAAACGACATGGAATATGACGACAGATGTGGGCGAATCTTTTGTTTCCGAGCCCCATTGTGGGTCATTTTGAATCGTGCGCGATGACGTAAAAACAAACAAACAAACAAACAACCGATCACATGTACTGATTTACCATTCTGATTTTTGGCCTAAATCACCAGTCTGTATTCGACTGACGTTATCCAGAACAACCAATTTACCTCCGGTAAGTTCAATCCAGTTTTAGTTGTTTATCGCCGATAGACTTGGTCCAAGTGTTACATTCTAAAATATGCGTGGATTGCAAATCGATTCAGTTGGGTTTTTGTGGGTTTTTTTTAAACCTATCCTCCGGAGGAGAAGGGGGTTATTAGAATAGTTCTGAGCTATTTGGACATCAGAAACCTTTGTACATCAAAAGCGGGAAAAAACTAGAAAGAGTTAGGCTCTAAAACTTGCCTAGTTGGTCACAATTGTACGGAGCCGTAAAAGGGACATCGGAGGTATACTCCCAGTTAATATAGACAGGTCCCAGCCAAGAAAAAACTGCGACCCTCACTTATTAACTGGAGCCCGCACTTATTAACTGCGACCCTCAGTTAGTAAGTGCGGGTCGCAGTTAATAACTGAGGGTCGCTTTTACGGCTCCGTACAATTGTAATGTTGTGAGTCTGTATTTGGGCGATGGCTGATGAGAATTGATATGTTTTGTTTTTGCGAAGAAATGCTCAAAATTGGAAGGATAGTTGATACACGGATCGTGGATTTTGTTGTTGTTGTTGTTGTTGTTGTACGTTAAGGGATGTGAAGAGATAAGCGATGGTATGTTCCTGATGTATAGACTTTAGCCTGGGTATTGGTGCACTCAGTCTCTGCACAGAGGTTGGGGGCGGGTGGGGGGAGTTGGTTTAATGTCACACTCAAGGTTGTTTCACTCATATGGTGACAGTCAGTTTAGATGGTAGAGGAAGCCGGAGCATCCGGAGAGAACCACCGCCCGTCGGCAAGTAACTGACAAACTTTCACATATGCACCAGTTGGGCTCGAACCCGTGCCGGTTCAGTGGTGTGAGGCTATAGCGATCACCAGCGAAACGCCTTAGGCCACTCGGCCACCGAGAGCACGGAGGTGATGATGGTTATCGATGTGTTAGGTTTACTCAGATCTCTTGAACAAGAGAGTGCCTGTGTAGACCGCGTTTTGCGACAACCGTAAAGTGTGTACTTCCAGCATGGCGATCTTTCCGAGAAATAAAGCACCAAGTCTCATTTCCAGATCAGGAATCGAGAACTCATCAACGTTTACGCTTTAGTTGACCTGATCATTCTTACCAGGGCAATTTCAAACATATTCTCCATCAACTTCGGAAGAATGGAATTCATGGCTTGAAATGGCACAAGGCGAAGCGCAAACTTTCTGCGGACACGGCAAGTGCTATTTTTCCTTGAACGAAGTCGACAACTGACAGTCAAAACCTTTGAATAAGGGATGACTGCAGCTTGCAGCCGGTGCGTCTGGCAGTAGCGGTGCGTCTCCCAGGAGTGCGCCTCGCAGTAATCAAGGGACACAACTCTGCACAGTACTTTTTGCCTCGAACATATACCCAAAAGTATATCATGGTATTAAATTGCCTATTTAAACTGCGACCATAATATTTGCACAGCTGTAACAGAAAATTGAATCATTTTTGCAAATGCCATAAGTTAGCGTGCTGTTGTTGTTTTTCTATTTGCTTATTGTGATTTCTAGTAACACGTGAATGGCACAGAAGATATGTATTTAGCGGGAATTATTTTCCCAATAATTTATCATTGTATTGCTGCACACAGAATTCTCGGTGCGTCTCACAGTAATGTGGTATATGGAGCATTGTATTGCTGCAGGCAGAAATATACGTGCGTCTCTCAGTAATGCCGTGTGTGGGGCAGTATATGGCTGCAGAGAGAAATGTCGGTGCGTCTCCCAGTAGTGCCGTGTTTTGACACTTGTTTTGCTGCAGCCAAAAAAATCGGTGCGTCTCCCAGTAATGCCGTGTGTGGGGCAGTATATGGCTGCAGACAGAAATCTCGGTGCGTCTCCCAGTAGTACCGTGTTTTGAGACTTGTATTGCTGCAGCCAAAAAATTCGGTGCGTCTCCCAGTAATGCCGTGTGTGGGGCAGTATATGGCTGCAGAGAGAAATCTCGGTGCGTCTCCCAGTAATGCCGTGTGTTGAGCATTGTATTGCTGCAGACACAAATCTCGGTGCGTCTCCCAGTAGTACCGTGTTTTGATACTTATATTGCTGCAGACAAAAAATTCGGTGCGTCTCCCAGTAATGCCGTGTGTTGAGCATTGTATTGCTGCAGACACAAATCTCGGTGCGTCTCCCAGTAGTACCGTGTTTTGATATTTATATTGCTGCAGACAAAAAATTCGGTGCGTCTCCCAGTAATGCCGTGTGTGGGGCAGTATATGGCTGCAGAGAGAAATCTCGGTGCGTCTCCCAGTAATGCCGTGTGTTGAGCATTGTATTGCTGCAGACACAAATCTCGGTGCGTCTCCAAGTAGTACCGTATTTTGATACTTATATTGCTGCAGACAAAAAAATCGGTGCGTCTCCCAGTAATGCCGTCTGTGGGTCAGTATATGGCTGCAGAGAGAAATCTCGGTGCGTCTCCCAGTAATTCCGTGTGTGGGGTAGTGTATGGCTGCAGACAGAAATCTCGGTGCCTCTCCTAGTAATCCCGTGTGTGGGGCAGTGTATGGCTGCAGAAAGAAATCTCGGTGCGTCTCAATGTAATCCCGTGTGTGGGGCAGTTTATGGCTGCAGGCAGAAATCTCGGTGCGTCTCCCAGTAATCCCATGTGTGGGGCAGTATATGGCTGCAGACAGAAATCTCGGTGCGTCTCCCAGTAATCCCGTGTGTGGGGCAATGTATGGCTGCAGAAAGAAATCTCGGTGCGTCTCCCAGTAATCCCGCGTGTGGGGCAGTGTATGGCTGCAGTCAGAAATCTCGGTGCGTCTCCCAGTAATCCCGTGTGTGGGGCAGTATATGGCTGCAGACAGAAATCTCGGTGTGTCTCCTAGTAATCCCGTGTGTGGGGCAGTATATGGCTGCAAACAGAAATCTCGGTGCGTCTCCCAGTAATCCCGTGTGTGGGGCAGTATATGGCTGCAGACAGAAATCTCGGTGCGTCTCCCAGTAGTACCGTGTTTTGATACTTAGATTGCTGCAGACAAAAAATTCGGTGCGTCCCCCAGTAATGCCGTGTGTTGAGCATTGTATTGCTGCAGACACAAATCTCGGTGCGTCTTCCAGTAGTACCGTGTTTTGATACTTATATTGCTGCAGACAAAAATTCGGTGCGTCTCCCAGTAATGCCGTGTGTGGGGCAGTATATGGCTGCAGAGAGAAATCTCGGTGCGTCTCCCAGTAATCCCGCGTGTGGGGCAGTGTATGGCTGCAGACAGAAATCTCGGTGCGTCTCTCAGTAGTCCCACGTGTCGGGCAATGTATGGCTGCAGACAGAAATCTCGGTGCGTCTCCCAGTAATCCCGTGTGTGGGGCAGTGTATGGCTGCAGACAGAAATCTCGGTGCGTCTCCCAGTAATCTCGCGTGTCGGGCAGTATATGGCTGCAGACAGAAATCTTGGTGCGTCTCCCAGTAGTACCGTGTTTTGAGACTTGTATTGCTGCAGCCAAAAAATTCGGTGCGTCTCCCAGTAATGCCGTGTGTTGGGCAGTATATGGCTACAGAGAGAAATGTCGGTGCGTCTCCCAGTAATGCCGTGTGTTGAGCATTGTTTTCCTGCAGACACAAATCTCGGTGTGTCTCCAAGTAGTACCGTGTTTTGATACTTATATTGCTGCAGACAAAAAATTCGGTGCGTCCCCCAGTAATGCCGTGTGTTGAGCATTGTATTGCTGCAGACACAAATCTCGGTGCGTCTCCCAGTAGTACCGTGTTTTGATACGTATATTGCTGCAGACAAAAATTCGGTGCGTCTCCCAGTAATGCCGTGTGTGGGCCAGTATATGGCTGCAGAGAGAAACCTCGGTGCTTCTCCCAGTAATGCCGTGTGTTGAGCATTGTATTGCTGCAGACACAAATCTCGGTGCGTCTCACAGTAGTACCGTGTTTTGATACTTATATTGCTGCAGACAAAAATTCGGTGCGTCTCCCAGTAATGCCGTGTGTGGGTCAGTATATGGCTGCAGTGAGAAATCTCGGTGCGTCTCCCAGTAATTCCGTGTGTGGGGCAGTGTATGGCTGCAGACAGAAATCTCGGCGCGTCTCCAAGTAATCCCGCGTGTGGGGCAGTATATGGCTACAGACAGAAATCTCGGTGCGTGTACCAGTAATCCCGTATGTGGGGCAGTGTATGGCTGCAGAAAGAAATCTCGGTGCGTCTCCCAGTAATCCCGTGTGTGGGGCAGTATATGGCTGCAGGCAGAAATCTCGGTGCGTCTCCCAGTAATCCCGTGTGTGGGGCAGTATATGGCTGCAGACAGAAATCTCGGTGCGTCTCCCAGTAATCCCGCGTGTGGGGCAGTCTATGGGTGCAGACAGAAATCTCAGTGCGTCTCCCACTAATCCCGCGTGTGGGGCAATGTATGGCTGCAGACAGAAATGTGTCGGTGCAGTGTATGACTGCAGACAGAAATCTCGGAGTGCTCCAGGTAATCCGTGTGTGGGGCAGTATATGGCTGCAGATGAAATCCTCGTGCGTCTCCTAGTAATCCCGGGGCAGTATATGGCTGCAGACAGAAATGTCGGTACGTCTCCCAGTGAATCCCGTGTGTGGGGCAGTATATGGCTGCAGACAGAAATCTCGGTGCGTCTCCCAGTAATGCCGCGTGTGGGGCAGTATATGGCTGCAGACAGAAA
This sequence comes from Hanleya hanleyi, assembly GCA_036873755.1. Classification (NCBI taxonomy): domain Eukaryota; kingdom Metazoa; phylum Mollusca; class Polyplacophora; order Lepidopleurida; family Hanleyidae; genus Hanleya; species Hanleya hanleyi. Next base: position 11,597 of record JAVTVY010004961.1, read on the forward strand.
TCTCGGTGCGTCTCCCAGTAATCCCGTGTGTGGGGCAGTATATGGCTGCAGACAGAAATCTCGGTGCGTCTCCCAGTAGTACCGTGTTTTGATACTTATATTGCTGTTGACAAAAATTCGGTGCGTCTCCCAGTAATGCCGTGTGAGGGGCAGTATATGGCTGCAGAGAGAAATCTCGGTGCGTCTCCCAGTAATCCCGCGTGTGGGGCAGTGTATGGCTGCAGACAGAAATCTCGGTGCGTCTCTCAGTAGTCCCACGTGTGGGGCAATGTATAGCTGCAGACATAAATCTCGATGCGTCTCCCAGTAATCCCGTGTGTGGGGCAGTGTATAGCTGCAGACAGAAATCTCGATGCGTCTCCCAGTAATCCCGTGTGTGGGGCAGTGTATGGCTGCAGACAGAAATCTCGGTGCGTCTCCCAGTAATCCCGTGTGTGGGGCAATGTATAGCTGCAGACAGAAATCTCGGTGCGTCTCCCAGTAATCCCGTGTGTTGGGCAGTATATGGCTGCAGACAGAAACCTCGGGGCGTCTCCCAGTAATCCCGTGTGTGGGGCAATATATGGCTGCAGACAGAAATCTCGGTGCGTCTCCCAGTAATCGCGTGTGTGGGGCAGTATATGGCTGCAGACAGAAATCTCGGTGCGTCTTCCAGTAGTACCGTGTTTTGATACTTATATTGCTGTAGACAAAAAATTCGGTGCGTCCCCCAGTAATGGCGTGTGTTGAGCATTGTATTGCTGCAGACACAAATCTCGGTGTGTCTCCCAGTAGTACCGTGTTTTGATACTTATATTGCTGCAGACAAAAAATTGGGTGCGTCTCCCAGTGATGCCGTGTGCGGGGCAGTATATGGCTGCAGAGAGAAATCTCAGTGCGTCTTCCAGTAATGCCGTGTGTTGAGCATTGTATTGCTGCACACACAAATTTCTGTGCGTCTCCCAGTAGTACCGTGTTTTGATACTTATATTGCTGCAGACAAAAATTCGGTGCGTCTCCCAGTAATGCCGTGTGTGGGGCAGTATATGGCTGCAGAGAGAAATCTCGATGCGTCTCCCAGTAATCCCGCTCGGAGACTTAATTTGGCTCATGCCTTCAAGTTCACCACGTGCGGCAGCGCTGATCTCTGTGCTCTTTCTCTGAAGTCCAAGTGAGATGGTCCATCGCATGTACGCTATTTCCCAAGCTGTTCTTCTTGCATGAAAAGGTAGGCCTACGGTACGCTAAGTTATCGTATAGTTTAAAATTCCATGCAGATGACAAAGTATAATATGTTGGCACTGGCCATGTAAAATTTACGCCCTTTTAGCACCAGACACACACATAACAGAAGTTATCGCACATAGCATTAGGCTACAAGATGCCTGTGTATAGTCTTAAAGGCCCACTATAATAGTGCGTAATTTTTCAACGATTCTTTCATCCCGTTGGGTCGGTCATGTGCCATCATAATTATCAATATTTATTTCAATGAGACCTCAAAAATGTTTTATAACCATGTGCCAGAGTATGATTCAAGTTCAAGAGTTCTGTACGTCCCACTATCAACAGTACAAGAATTTAGCCGAGCCCCCCACTCGCCAGCCTCCGTATTTTGACCCACTTCCAGCAACCTGTAACCATCTCGGTCATCTATACGCGGTAAGACTGACCCTGGGGTCCATTCGCAACTTCTCGGGGATCTCCGGTTTGAGATGTCCCTCGAAGGCCATTGACGCCATATTGGACTAGAGCGTGGTCACGTGTGTTTCGGTCTGTCAGGGAACTGTCAGTGACGTCACGGGAATTATATCTTGCCAATACGTGGCGTGTGTACCATTTAAACTGATGGTTTTCTATTGAAACGTGCTTCGAATGAAAAGAATAAACAGTTTTTAGAATATCTGACGTAAATCAGAGACTCGCAGGGAAATATTTGCTGGTCGGGGATTAAGGCTTCCGCGAGAGTGATTGGGCTTCGGAGCCATGCGTATTAAACCGTTCCGGCGCGTCACATCTGGAGATTCATAGGAAACTCATGTTGTCGTCCCCCGAGCGTAGAATCAGTCCCCTTCGTAGATTTCCGCTCGGGAGTTCCGAATGCCTGGGGTCGTGTGTATCCATTTCAGACTATTTTCGGCAACTGCTATAGGGAATTTCCAGAAATCAATACCACGTGACTTCGTCAGTCAATCAGCTAAAGTCTACCGACGTAACCCCAACGTGACGCGCCATTTTCGATTCATGTGATGATCTACTTGTTCAAAATTACAGATATACCACACCTCTTGGATGATACGAAAGTTATTCATACCTATATATTTTGTAAGCCCAGGAAATATCTGTTTCCGGGGTATGTATGAAAACCTGTAATTTATCAGAGTTTTCGAGTCTGTTCTCCGCCGGATGAAGGCCGAACAGAATCCGGTAAAACACCGGATATCGCTCCGCGATAATGGAGACACACGATTCGCAAGCCATCTTATGGATGCCGAAGTGTACGCAAATGCCACTTCCAGCGGAAGTGGATTACAGCGCCATGGCAACAGAAGCGTGAAGGACGTGCAAAATTTCGTAATACACGATTTCATTTATAATACACCGTGTTAGTTGTCACTCTTCTAAATCTATATTGTGCGAAGAGATGGTCAAGTCATTCGGCTTTGCATCTATAATACCGAATTTGCATCTATAATACCTAATTACAGGTTTGCACTCACATTTTTTCGAATTGAAGTAGAAATCTGATGTTGTTGCGCAATTACCTGCTCAGAACTCAAGGTGAGTGAAGCCTACTAATAAGTGCCATCAATAAAGTTATATCATGGAATTGGAAAGTACTTGTACTAACATCGAAGGTACTTGACTGTTTGAAACTTGTATTTCCAAAGAGCATGGCATATCAGGGAATACATACGTCCGGGAAAACCAATCATAGTCAGAATTTTCCCGTTGAGTGTCTTTTCCATGGTTCGTCTGGTTTCGAACGAAATTCTAGGACGAGTTCAGCACCCAGAGTGCGAATTCTGGTTTTACATTTAGTTTCGTGGCGCAGCTCATACGCAACCTTCTCCATTTGTGATCGTATAGGTCTGAGCTGTGGTGGATTAATTGTTAAATTTAGGACACAAGACAGAACACAAACAAGAAAATTTAATTCCAAAATTAGAATTTTTCAATAATAATATTGATGAAAGTAACTTGTATAGATCTGGTTAAAAAGGTAATATTATACAGATATCGCATGCTGTGAGGTGTGATATCACGATTTGTCAGCTCGAGAAGGTGATGTTCAACGAGTGCGGAGCACGAGTTGAACATCACCTTCGAGAGCTGACAAATCGTGATATCACACCTCAAAGCATGCAATATCTGTTTTATTATACCGAAAAAAGCCATAAACAATACAAATAGACCTACAGTGTAAAGAGAAAAACCAAGGCAGCGAAAACCTAACGTAAAACGCTTTCTGTCTGTACACGCCATCGTGATTACAGCGGAATGACAGCACAACATACGACAATGCTACGAAAGAGTCTGTTCACGGGCGATAACCGCGCGAGACCGTGTGACATTGCCTCTGCCGTGTGACATCAGCGCGTGATCGTGTGAGATCGGCGCGAGATCGTGGGACATGACATTGACGAGCTGTTTTTTCCATAAGACATCGAGAATTGCGGAATATCACGTGTTGGTGTCTCAACCAATTAAAATAAACGAATACACAGTGAGGTATAATAAAATATTTTATCATATCTCAGAGAAGCATGTAGACTTTTGATTGGCTGACAGACCTCATGTGTGATGCTGTATTGTCAACTTGCTGGTCGAATACATATCGTACACCCCCGTCGCCAAGGGCAACGAACAGGTGTTCACTAGATTCCATCGTCTGCTAAACAAAATGGCTGAATCAGGCAAACGTTTCGCGTCTCACACGGACGATGAAGTTGTTGAAAAGCGGGCTAATATTATTCCCAGCACACGAGCCCGGCGCACACGAGAGATATCAGCTGAGCTACCGGCCTCAATTGCCTGTCAGCTCAGCGGCTAGCTCTCTTGTTGTTTCAAGAGCAAAAGTTTCAAGAAATTGATTTCAGTTTCCGCATAACGTCTTCAAGTCCATTTTGAAGAGTCGAGCGTATGAATCGAGTGAAAATAACATGCGATTCATTGGCCGGTCCGGTAAAACTGCTGAGCTGTTGGCTTGCGTTCGCCGCACACGCTGAGGATTTGGCCTCGCGAGGCGAAATTATCAAACAAGTTTGATATTTTTCCCCCGGCCTCGCGAGGCCAAAAACTCACCAAAAACTGCCCGCACACGAGAGCTAGCCCCTGAGCTGACCGGCAATTGAGGCGGTCAGCTCAGCTGATAGCTCTCGTGTGCGCCGGGCTAAAGCGTCCGCCAGAACTTTGAAGTATTACCTGAAAGAGAAGGGACAGAGTGAAGAATTCGAAGGATTCTCGGCCGAGAGGTTAGCAGAGGTACTCAGTCATTTTTATTTGGATGCCCGAAAACAAGACGGAGAATTGTACAAAACATCCACTCTCGAAAACTTTCGACATTCTCTGAATCGTTACCTGAAGGCCCCACCGTATTTGAAAACTTTTGATTTGATTAGAAATTCGGAGTTTAATGAAGCCAACGAGTGCTTCAAAACCGCACTTGCAGAGTTGAAGGCATCTGGAAAAGGCGACACCGATCATTATGAGCCCATAAACGAGTCCGATCGTTGTAAACTCTACAAGTCTGTTCTCATGTCCCCAAAAACCCCAACTGGGCTTGCAAATAAAGTTCAGTTCGATGTACGTCTGTTCTTCTTTAGAAGGGGAGTGGAGAATATGGAAAAGATGACAAAAAACACATTCATCATCAAGCGGGACCCGAAAACTGGGCAGAGGTATGTGAAAAAAAAGGAGGATGAACTCACAAAAATCGCCGGGCCCAGCAAAAAGAGGGTGTTACCGGATTCATGCCTGAAGAAGAAGGTTCCCCGTTCTGTCCTGTTGCTTCATTCGAAAGTTATATCTCCAAACTCCATCCGAAATGTGATCGCTTGTGGCAGTACCCGGTTGATAGTTTCCTCGACGACGATAAAGTTTGGTATTATAACAAACCTATTGGGAAACACCGCTTGGCAGCCTTCATGACCAACCTGGGCACTCGTCTGAAACTTTCTGAACCATACACTAACCACAGTATACGAGCAACCGGCATCACCATCCTTGGTAGAAACAACTATTCAGCATCTCAAATAATGGCTGTCACAGGTCACAGATCTGTCTCGTCGCTGTCGGTTTACCAGCGAGTAAGTGATGGCGAGAAACTGCAAATGGGCCACACGGTTGCGTCAGTAGCCTTTCCTGACACGATGGGTTCAGCCCGAAAGACGAATACCGGTACGCATACACTTCCAGTAAATGTTCTTGTCAAACCCCATCCTGCAGAAACTGTGACATCATCTTCTCAGTACCCTGCACCCACGTCAAATGATGCCACGTCGGCCGTGTTACACACCCAGGATGTACGAGCAGAAGGCCATGCCGACGACTTTGATTTTGATCTTAATCAGCTGTTTTGTGAATTCGACAGCACCGCTGTCCCGCCCACATCGTGTGACATTCCCACAGCTATCCTGGTCGCCGCAAATCCCTCAGCGCCAATGTTCAATAACTGCACAATAAATGCAATCAACATCATCGTGCGAAAATGAAGCAAATACCTATACTTCTGCCAAATTGTGCAGGACAGTTTGATTTTTCCGATTTTTCTCTCGAACTGTAAATTTAAGTCAGTTCATGTTGGTCCTTCTCCTGTGTGATGTTATGGAAACATGACACAAGTGACACTGTCGAGTGACACGGTGTTGAATTATAGACAGGATGGAAATGTAACAGTTCACACGTGTATTTGAAACTTACATATCCACGCAACAGATGTGAATCCGGAACGGGTCTTTCGATGTATTTATTAACAAAAGGTATATAATCTAGATATTATACTCGTCGATGGCTATTAAATATTAAATATGAAGTTGAGATTAAGCTTAATGTTCCAGTATTTTATACGTTTCTGATTTTCAGAATAGAACATAAGAGATGAAGCTGAATTTGAAGTTAGATTGTTCATTCTTTATCACCGAAGCCCACCGGTATTTCACACGGAAACCGGATTCATTGTTCACGGATTACAGTATATGTTATCGTTATCTTTGCTCCTCCCTTAGTACGTTTTAAAGATGAGGATTGTAAAAATGATACATTTGTCTTTGTGTTCATTTTTCCGGTGCATGCTGTGCGTTCTGATCGTCCGAAAGTCCGTTCCATTATGTCGGCCTTGAAGTCCAAAGTGATTCTTAATGCTCTGAGATATGATAAATTCGTTATACATCGCCCTTCCGGGGTAATACGGGATTCGATTTGGTTTCTCTCGCCATATTTTTCCTCGGCTGCGCCTCGGAAAAATATGGCGAGAGAAACCAAATCGAATCCCGTATTACCCCGGAAGGGCGACGTATAGCTAATAATGTTATTAACCAAGTGTTCATATTGGCCTTGCTATAGGTCCTCTGTCAGCCGTATTGGCCTTGCTATAGGTCCTCTGTCAGCCGTATTGGCCTTGCTATAGGTCCTCTGTCAGCCGTATTGGCCTTGCTATAGGTCCTCTGTCAGCCATATTGGCCTTGCCATAGGTCCTCTGTCAGCCGTATTGGCCTTGCTATAGGTCCTCTGTCAGCCGTATTGGCCTTGCTATAGGTCCTCTGTCAGCCGTATTGGCCTTGCTATAGGTCCTCTGTCAGCCTTATTGGCCTTGCTATAGGTCCTCTGTCAGCCGTATTGGCCTTGCTATAGGTCCTCTGTCAGCCGTATTGGCCTTGCTATAGGTCCTCTGTCAGCCGTATTGGCCTTGCTATAGGTCCTCTGTCAGCCGTATTGGCCTTGCTATAGGTCCTCTGTCAGCCGTATTGGCCTTGCTATAGGTCCTCTGTCAGCCGTATTGGCCCTGGCCAATTTTCTTGTTTGTGTTCTGTCTTGTGTCCTAAATTTAACAATTAATACCGAAACATTTATGTCCGGTGTTACATTGTATTGACCAACATTATCAGTAACATTTTACCAACATTATCTTTGTGTTGGGCTGACTGAAATGTTACAACAACAAGGATGAGAGAACAACAACAACAACAACACGTTTTTTCATATAGTTTATTTCCCCCTCCATCATAACATACCCACGCTGGGGGAGCCGCGTTGGGTAGGTTTACAATTCAAGAAATCTCCTGTCCAATCAGAAGTCGCCGTTTCAGAAAGTTCCATCTTTGCTCGGTGTGACCCAATATGATTCTTACTCATTCATTCATCCGTCTGAACAAACGTGTTGTTGTTGTTGTTCTCTCATCCTTGTTGTTGTTGTTTTTCTCTCATCTGTCTGTATCATGGCGTCAAGGCGTTATGCTAGGGCGTTAAGGCGTAAAGATTATTTTTAGTCGATGACCTGTTCGGCCAAGAAGGCCGATCTTCCACAGGGACGACTGCATATACAAGACATAATGGACAAGGACAAACATAAAAACATATATGAAATAATGATAGTAATACGAATGACAAATTCGTGCAAGAATGTGACTAATTGAATACTGACTAGTTTTAACACATTATAAAATAAGCATGTAGCCGATTAAATATTTGATACCAGATATTCATAATACTTTGATTTAAAACTCTTAAGCGAGGGGGCGCTTCGTATTTCAACGGATAGTCCGTTCCATAAAACAGCTCCGGAGTACGACAAACTTTTCTTAAATAATTCAGTTCTCGCCCTCGGCAGACAAAAATTGTTTTTTGTCGTTGAGCGTAAAATACGGACAGTAGAATTTCCGAATAGGCTAAAAAGATCAGACAAATAACTAGGACAAAATTTGTTAAAAATCTTATACATTTGTATCCCCGTGTGATATTTCAGTCGATCCTTCAGTGGAAGCCATCTTAATTTCTTAAAAATTGGGGCAGTGTGATCATAACGATCAGCACCTTGTACCAGTCTCACTGCTTATTTTTGTAGCCCGTATAGTTTTAGTAGATTGGTATGGTCACAATTTCCCCAAACAATACAACAATAGTCAAAAGTAGGTAAAATATAACTGTTATAAAAAGCTTTTCGGGCACACAAAGGCAATAAGTGGCGAATACGCCTGAATAGCGCCAACTTTTTAGATAATTTTCCACAAATATAATCAACGTGTGTGGTCCACGAAAAGTTACAGTTTAGATACACTCCTAAAAGCTTTTCGTTTTCAGGGATGGTCAACCACTCAACAAACCTCCACGAATCCCCAAAATGCCTGCTTTCTATACTACGACCAGAGTGCGCATGCGCAAAATGTTGAAAACGGACGATACATTTGTCCAGTTGGATCCGACTCACTCTCTCACTCACCTTCGTTAGTGCGTCCATGCGCTAAGACGGGCGTTTGGAACGCTTCACGGGCGTTGTGCACGCGTCACTCACTCACTCACTCACTCACTCACACTCACTCTCACTCTCACTCACTCACTCACTCACTTACTTACTCACTCACTCAATCACACTCACTCACTCACTCACTCACTCACTCACTCACTCACTCACTCACTCACTCACTCACACACACGCGCGCATACACTCACACTCACAGGTAACTCTACCAGGTAGTTGAATGGAAAAAATAGGCCGTTATCTACTCCAAATGCACTCCATCGCACCTCCGAAACTCCCGCTTTCGCTACTACTCTCACTGATGACGTCACCAGTGACGTCACAGGTGACGTGGACATCCCTTTATGTCGTGATCTACACCCCGAGAGCTACAAAATAGCACTTCCCTAGACACATTCGGACCAATAGTGGTCCATATCTGCCTCAAAATGTCTATTTCCATACTATGGCCTGCCTGCGCATGCGCAGAATGACGATATTCCTAGCACCCATCCAACCAGGCGGATGCGCCCTCACGTATGCATCACATTGATAGCTCATACGACTCAATCAGACCATCAGTGGCCCACCTAGACCACAAAACGTTCCTTCCAATGCACTTTTACCACAATTCCCTGTCTGCGTATGCGCAGAATGTCACAAACGGTCGCCACACTAGTCAAGGCGGATGCCCCCTCACCTAGGTTTCACATGGATACCTCATACGACTCCATCGGCCCATTAGGAGCTCCCCTAGATCCCAAAACGTCTATTTCCATACACTTTGTCTACTGCCCATGCGCAGAATAACGATATTCCAACCCCACATCCAACCCGTCGTATGCTCCTTCACGAATGCTTCACATGGATACCTCATACGACTCCATAGGACCAATAGTGACCCACCTATATCACAAAACGTCTATTTCCATACCCTTTTCTGACAATTCCCTGTTTGCGCATGCGCAGAATGTTGAACATGGCCGAGACACTAGTCCAGGCGGATGCTCCAGACATAGGCTTCACATTGATACCTCATACGACTCCATCGGCCCATTAGGGGCTCCCCTAGATCCCAAAACGTCTATTTCCATACACTTTGTCTACTGCGCATGCGCAGAATGACGATATTCCAACGCCACCCCCACCCCGTCGGATGCTCCTTCACGAATGCTTCACACGGAGACCTGATACGACTCCATAGGACCACTAGTGACCCACCTAGACCCCAAAACGTCTATTTCCATACACTTTTCCCACAATTCCCTGTTTGCGCATGCGCAGAATGTTGACAACGGCCGAGACACTAGACCAGGCGGATGCCTCCTCACCTATGCTTCACATTGATACCTCATACGACTCCATCGGCCCATTAGGGGCTCCCCTAGGGCCCAAAACGTCTATTTCCATACCCTTTGTCCACCGCGCATGCGCAGAATGACGATATTTCAACCCCACATCCAGCCCATCAGATGCCTCTTCACGAATGCTTCACATTGATACCTCATACGATCCGATCGGACCATCCATACCACATACAGGCAATTTCCCGTATAGATTTAATAAGCAAATGTTCGAATCAGGGAAGATAACCCGGAATTTGCCAAAATCATAAAAGTGCATCAAGAGTTACCTCCCTTTTGCGGGGGAGAATTCTTGAGCTGGTGGCTCCCCCTGTCGGATCCTTCACGGGAATCAAGAGTTACCTCCCTGGAAAAGGGGAGGTTTTTTCACCTGGCTATACTACTTATGTTAAACCTACCAGTCCGCCCCTTCCTAACTTTTTACACTATCTCCGAAACTACAGACAGTTCATATCTGTCACCCAAAGACCAACCTATCATATTGGGATTGTTTATATCCTATTTGCATAACTCTCCAACTGCAGGATCATGGATAAATTCAAAATGGCGGCCTTGAGGGTGTGACTTAAAAGTCATGTTTTCCTCGCTTTTCTTCAAAATATTCGATTTTTTTCCTCATAAAAGTGCCCAAAATTATTTTATTTCACATTGGATAATTTTTTCACAATTTGTTATGCACTCCTGATTATAGGTCAAAACGTATTGATACAAATATCGGAAAATCTGATCGATAAATTGACCCGAAAATGCTTTTTTTTTTAAATATGACGTCCTTCATCAGAGCGGCCATCTTGGATTTTTTTTTCAGATTTTTTTTCACATTCTCTGGTAGAGCTTGACCCCAGGATATATTGTGCGACGAAAACATCATATTTCTGGTACCCCACATGACCGCCATGAACATAAAGAAATAAAGACCAGTCAACAGTTGAGCTAATTGTTAACAACCAAATAAAAGCAAACCTATACAAGTTTCACTATTTCATGCCGAAATGATAAAATGATGATAATTCCATCTGCTACTATTTCACCTTCCAGATTCCAGATTTTTGTTTAAAGGCCTTCCTGATGTGTGAAGATATTACAGTTTTATGAGTGTCTTTCAAAATTTGTGGAGGTTCTTTCCGATTGATGGTCTCCCAGAAACGTGACAAAGTTTTTGATTCGTCATGGTCTTTAGGATAAATTAACGTCTTCAAGATTTGTGAAGATCTTTCAGGGTTTTCTGATTTACGCAGATGTTTCAGATTTCTGAAGTTTTCCCGGATTTGTGACTGAAAGACTTAAAGATTTGTGAAAGTTTTCCAGATCCATTCCTTTCTAATTCTTTTATTTTATGTTTCAGGTGTCGGCTTCATCTCTGACTGTCGGTATGAAGGGCCTACGTCTGACGATGATGTTTGGTAAAAGACTTGTAGTTACAATCATGCTAGTTGGTGTGCCTTGTTTAATCTACATTACACAACGGGACATCTGCCCTTACCAAGACTGGCACGCCATTTCCAATTTACCATTATCTGAACGGATGAGAATCCCCAGTTCTCACTACATTGATCTCCATCCGCATCATGTGACGACAAAAAGCAGGTCGAACAAAGGGAGAAAACTCATCCTGCTGTGGACGAATTACCACACAAAACCATCCTGGCTGAAAACCGACGTGTTCCGGGGCTGTCCGGTTTCTACATGCGAGACAACCGATGACAAGAAAAGACTGGAAGAGAGTGATGTTCTTCTATTCCATCCAAGGAATATCCTCAATACGCCGATGCCAGAAAGTAGATTGTCGCACCAAAGATGGACCATATTTACACTCGAGCCGCCTTATTTTAATGCAATCAACATGGCGGAATTTGGCGGAGTATTTAACTGGACGGTCACTTATCGAAGAGACTCAGATTTCGTACATTCATATGGGAAGTTCCTTCCGAGAACCGGAAGTGACATAAGTGATGATGGTTCCTATGAGAATGTGTTGAAACATGTGAAAATGAAAACCAAGCTCGTAGCTGCTAGAATTTCCAACTGTAAAGCGAAGACCAAACGTCTGGAATATGTCCGTGAACTTCAGAACTATTTGACTCCAAATGTGGATTTCTACGGGAATTGTGGAGATATCACGTGTCCTCGGATTTCCAAATGTGATAATCTTATGAATGATTACAAGTTCTATTTGTCCTTTGAAAATGGTCTTTGTCGTGATTACGTCGCGGAGAAATTTTGGAATACTTTATCGATATGGCATTCAGTGCCCATCGTTATGGGAGGCGCCGGACCGGAAGACTACAAGCTAGTGGCGCCACCCAGGTCATATATAAACACAGCGGATTTTACGTCGGTGAGAGACCTATCTGATTATTTAACCTTACTAGATAGGAACGAATCGCTTTATATGCAATATCATCAGTGGCGGAAATACTTCTTCGTTCCAAGAACCACTTATTTTGACCATACATGGACCGCGCTCACAGCCAACAAGGCATGGTGTGATATGTGTGCAGCACTTCATGACACGTCACTTCCGTCGCAGACTTACAGAGATTTAAGTGGATGGTATCTTCGAGATAACTGCGAGTACAACGATGAGCATATATTTTGTCCTGACTGGAACGTATGTTGTGTTAAAAATCCGAAAACTGGAAGAATTGCGCAGTTGTGATCTATTTACAAGAAACAAACTTGCCGGGTTCGTACGAGTCCTGGATTTCCTTGAATCCGGAGAAAAGAAATCCCAGGACCTGGAAATCCTTGAATTCGGACAGTATTTGTAAAGAGTCCTGGAAAAGCCCTTGGATTGTATTGTCCTCTCTCCCCCCAAACTATCTGTCACAATTAATTACTGGAATTTCTTTCTAACAAACTGAATTTATTCTTCGATCTAGTCAGATCTGTATGAAACGTGACAGTTGAAATACATATTTTAATGCCATCGATATCAGCAGGCGTGGTTGGGATCACAAACGTATAAACAAACCACGGAAATCGCCAGATTTCAAACTATAGTCTGTTGCAAATATAAAACTAGCGTCATTACACTGCTCTCTGTTTTACAAGATTTTGAGACCCATCCAAATACATCAATTTCAAAGCAATGTAAGTTAACAAGCAAAATAAAGTCTTATAAATCCAGTCGTTTTGGAGCGTTAATCTTCCAAAACGAGTCTCTTTGGTTTCCTCAAATAGGCTTGACAAGTCGTGCCACTGTGGCCCCAACTTGCTACAATGTACCTCTAGATGCAGTCTTGACTCTTGGCCTGGAACCTCTCTGGAGTTTTGCCGTCACTGTTTCATTTGTAGGGGTCACAGTGTCACCACTGTGCCTCTGTGGCTCCTTTAATGTACAGGGGTCCCCTTCCACTACGGTTGATCTCTGTACGGAGTCTGTTCCATCAGTATTGTCGGTAGGGTGAGAATTTGTTCTTCCGCTGTGGCTCCGGCGATGCACAAGATATCTCCGTAATCCCATCTGTTCGAGGTTCAGGGCATGTTTGCTCCTGCTTTTCAGTTTCATGAACCTCTTTTCCCTTCCTTGCTACCCAATATGGGATGTGCTCGGTATTGCATTTCTTCAGTCTGTCATGGTGAAACACTCCAGAAATCCTCCTGTCTGAAACTAAGTACAGAAAGGGCCCTATTCTCTTCATCACAACAGAAGAACCTTTCCATGGAGGTTGGATCTTTGGGCAGCGAGGCTTGGTCTTATCTGTGTGCCGAACATATACCAAATCACCCAAGTTAAATGCTCGATGATTGAGCTTGAGGTCAAACAAGCTCGTTTGTTAACATTGTACTTACTATAGGGACTGGCACACGAAGGAATGACTACGGTTCAAGGCAGCTTCAGTAGAATCAACAAAGTCGAGGGGATCGGAATCATCCATGGAGTCATCAGCCTTATTCAACATTACCCCTTCTGGTTGGTTCCCGATCAAAACTATTTTATTTGGCGTCAGGCCAATGACTGAGTGCGGAGTAGCTCGATAAGCAGCAGTCTGGAGAGACAAATGCTCATCCCACCCAGATTGTCCTTCATCAATGTAACACCGTATCATTTGTAGCAAGGTTCTCTCAACTAACCCGTATGAGGATGGGTGGTATGGGGTTGTCCTTGTTTTCGCGATTCCCAGTAAGCCACAAAGCCTCCGAAAGAGGTTACTGTCAAAATTTCGACACTGGTCTGTGTAGCTCTAGTGGTATCACGAATCGTGAGATAAACTCATGAAGTAACGTCCTGGCTGTAGTTTCTGCTGTCTGGCCCGTGAGCCTCTGTCCATTTGGTGAATTGGTCTGTAATAACCAACACATATTTGTTCCCACGCTTTGACAGGGGAAAAGGTCCATGAATATCCAACTGAACCCTGTCCATTGGGGCACCACACTGATACTGTTAAAAGCTGGCCCTACCAGGACGACACTCCCGCTATTGTATGACGCACTGCTTATAACGTGAAACATACTTGTCGACATCTCCAGAAATCCCTATTAAAAAAAATAGTTTTTTCACTCGCTCCAAGGTACAAGAGATGCCTGGATGTCTTGCAGTGGGTAGATCATGGCATAGATTTAACACCTCTTGTTTCATGTTGTCTGGGATAATCAAGCACAGACGTTCACCGCCATCTGGATTTTTTCCATTGGTGATATAGCAGGCCATCAATCATCACTATTTGTTGGAAACAGAGCCAGTTTCTAGGGAAACATGCTCATTTCCTGCTGATGGGTCTCCCGGCAACCACTTTCTCAAGATAATGAGACCCGGTTCGGTCATTTGTGCATCCTGTAGTTCTTCATTTGAGTAACCGGGAAGCCAGTTGCTTGCCACAGAGGACACAGTAGCCTTGTGAAGGATGGCAGCCTACGGATGGTCAATGATAAGATGTCATTAACATCTTGTTCAAAACATTCCCATTCCTTGTTCAGTTTTTGGCAATGGTCGCATCCGCCACATGGGAGCTGTAATGGATCGATCCTAGCTTGATAACAGTCGCAGTCTTGGTAATCCGAGACTCGGGACAGGGCATCGGCGTTATTGTGCTTATTACCGGCACGATGTTGTATCACGAAATGGTACTGGCTTAATTCTTCTAACCATAGAGCTAGTTGACGTTGCGGTGATTTGAAGTGGAAAAACCAGGTCAGGCTGCTGTTATCTGTTCTAAGGATGAACTTCTGCCCCAAGACATAATGATGGAAATGGGCCGTGAAGCTAACTATGGCAAGAATTTCGCGTCTGGTGACACAATAACGTTCCTGTGCAGGACCCAGACGCTTGCTAGCATAAGCCACCACCTTTTCTTCTCTCTCCTGTGCTTGTGACAGGCCTGCCCCAACAGCATAGCTTGATGCAGCTGTATCCAGGATAAATGTTCCACTGGACAGGGGGTAGGTTAGTATCGGGATAATCCCGAAAAAAATTGTGAGATCCTTTACATTCTTGGGAACAGGCCAATTCTTAACCACTTCCACCAAGGCTGGGTTAGTTTCCGCTCCCTGCTCGCTGAGTAATGTCCCAAGAAAAGAACTTTTTTGGAACAGCATACCTTTCTTTGGCTGTAGTTTCAGGTTGTGTGACTGAATTCTTTTGAAAAATTCAACAAGGTTGGTCAAGTGTTCATCGAAGATTGCTCCCGTGGCAATGACATCATCAAGACGTGTTTCCATTGAAGTCCTCTGAGAACCAGCTCCATTGTATGATGGCCGAGAAGGGACATCGCTGTATTGTGTTATGAAACTGGATCGACACACAAAGGCAGGATGCGAAGTCGCGAAGGCAGGATGCGAAGTCGCGAAGCCAGGATGCGAAGAACGAAGGCAGGATGCGGAGCGAAGTCAGGATGCGAAGGCAGGATGCGAAGTGCGAGACCACGATGCGAAGCGCGAAGTCAGGATGCGAAGTCAGGATGCGAAGCGCGAAGTCAGGATGTGATGTCGCGAAGGCAGGATGCGAAGTCGCGAGGCCAGGATGCGAAGCGCGAAGTCAGGATGCGAAATCAAAACATGCAGCGCGAAGTCAGGATGCGAAATCAAAACAATGCGAAGCGCGAAGCCAGGATGCGAAGTGGCGAAGCCAGGATGCGAAGCGCGAAGTCAGGATGCGAAATCAAAACAATACAATGCAAAGACTGGAAGCGGAGCGTGAAGTCAGGATGCGAAGTCAGGATGCGAAGCGCGAAGTCAGGATGCGAAGCGCGAAGTCAGGATGCGAAATCAAAACAATGCGGAGCGCGAAGTCAGGATGCGAAATCAAAACAATGCGAAGCGCGAGGTCAGGATGTGAAATCAGAACAATGCGGAGCGCGAAGTCAGGATGTGAAATCAAAACAATGCGAAGCGCGAAGTCAGGATGCGAAATCAAAACATCAGCATTGCGCATGATCCTATCAAAACGAGGCCGGTTTGTAGCCCTGATTCCTAATATGCATTGTAGGGGCAATTGAAGATTATTGCTGGTTGTTGTTATCACATCAACGGAGGAAGTAAAATTATTCTGATGTGTACCTTTGCTTTGCATTACTGATATTTTATAGAAATTCACAAATGGTATTTTGAATATTTTCAGATCTGGCGTTTCGGGAATGATTAAAACCGACCCGAATAATTGATAATTAATACTGAAGCGCTCAAAGCTTTCGTAAGACTCTAAGTTAGCCTGGTGACTGTTCAGGTTGACATTTTTATTCCAATCTTGCAAAATTTCCAGTTAGCCTGGTGTGTGAATGGGCCATACCATCTAGGAATAATTGAGAATTATTGCTTACCAGACAAATTGGTCTTTATACATAGTGTATATAGTGTAACTTTCCATGCTTGACAAACAAGGGCTCTCGCTTTAAAATATGGCCATGTATGAGTATTATAGTAAGCTATATGATAATTTAGTGATTCTAAATAAAAAATAGAAATTTTAAAATTGAAAAAACTTAAAATTTTAAAATTAAAAAAGCAATTTAAATTAATTTTTTTAAAAAATATGTCTAACAGAACAGTGCTACTTAGCCCTGTGTCCGAAACGATCCGGACCAATAGTAAGATGGTGGTTTGTACAAATTTAGGATCGATGATATAAATGTGAAATCAACGATCAATATTTCCATACATCCTTATTATGTGCTAATAAATATATACACACGGAAACAGATAGACTATAAACAAGCAGTAAGATAATTAGCTGTTAGTTTGGGGCTATTGTCTAAAACTCGTATGCTCGTCACTCCATGACAAAAGTCTACGTACAGGGCAATATCGTAATTCGCAAACATTAGGCTGGTTAAAAAAGTTTCCTGTTTAGCATCACCGCCCGCCCCGAAATATTCGGCCGCCCCAAATTTTTTATTTTTATTCTTTTTTTCCTCCTCATCTTTGGAATCGACGCTCCGAGACCGAAGTCAAGCGACTTAGAAGTAGATATCTCAATAAATGTACACTAAAATTTAATGAAACTAGATCCAGATACAAGCCAAACGATTTTTCTGTTCAATAAACTAGTTACATCATTCATCCGACGATGCATATAGTTTGGAGTCCGAAATCGAGATTGTCAAGGCCGAGGCCGCCAAACATTGCCAATTTATTGTTTCTCTGATTACGTCAACCCTTTGGAATATAAGCATAAATAAAGAGATATTCTTGGCTATTCTATATGGTACAAATCGGCCGTGTTCTAATTCATTTCCAGAATTCCCCGTCAGTGTCCACCACAGAAACATCCAAATCAAAAAACTTACACAGTTATAAACCAGAATTGAAAATAAACAAATTGATATATATTTGTTCAAATAATATTCGAAATTCAAAACCATCTATCACTGAGTGATAATACCGCATGGTATGATAACGGTTCTCGGAAACGGTCTCAATCCCGCTAAAAACGCATGTCGCTCTCGCAACGGCCCTTTTCAGGGCCACCAAAAATGTACCGTCATCCCTCGAGGTGTAGGCCTATCGGCTCTGCAAAATCATGATCATCGACATGGATCGCTCAGCCTCATTATGGAATCACAACATACCCTAATTAACAAATTTAATAATAACAATTTGACAAAAATTTACGTGGAGGGTGTTCGTAGGCTATATCATGTTATTTAGTCCAAGTGTCATTTTCCGCCGCCAAACTGTCACACTAAAACAACAACGTGGGAGATAGCCGGATGCCATGAGAATTGGCCCATTTATGTTTGAATAAGAGTAACTGGGTTCCCGTTTTCAAGATATATTATTGCTGGTTGTGAGTTCCCACAAATGTAGTGAAGACAGGAAATCATCCCTTGATAGAATAACCAAAATCCACAAAACGAGGCAATGTTTTGGGATTTTATTTTTAACATCATTTTTAACATCATGCTAAACAGGAAATTAATTTTAACCAGCCTTGGAATGATCTGTTCAACCTGTACGAGACTAAGTCCTGCGAGAGTGTTAGCACTTCGTTGGTTAGCATAATGTTATTAATACTGCCACTTTGATCTGCTTAGCAATTTATCTGGTAAGCAATAATTCTCAATTGTTTTTAGATGGTCTGGCCCATTCACACACCAGGCTACCTGGAAATTTTGCAAGATTGGAATAAAAATGTCAACCTGAACAGTCACCAGGCTAATAAGAGTCTTACGAAAACTTTGAGACCTTCAGTATTAATTATCAATTATTCGGGTCGGTTTTAATCATTCCCGAAACGCCAGATCTGAAAATATTCAAATTACCCATTTGTGAATTTCTATAAAACATCAGTAATGCAAAGCAAAAGGTGAAAAATTAGAATAATTTTACTTCCTCCGTTGCTGTGATAATAACAACCAGCAATAATCTTCAATTGCATCTGCAATGCATATTAGGAATCAGGGTTACAAACCGGCCTCGTTTTGACAGAATCATGCCCAATTCTGATGTTTTGATTTCGCATCCTGACTTCGCGCTTCGCATTGTTTTGATTTCGCATCCTGACTTCGCGCTTCGCATTGTTTTGATTTCGCATCCTGACTTCGCGTTTCGCATTGTTTTGATTTCGCATCCTGACTTCGCGCTTCGCATCCTGACTTCGCATCCTGACTTCGCGCTCCGATTCCAGTCTTTGCATTGTTTTGTTTTGATTTCGCATCCTGACTTCGCGCTTCGCATCATGGCTTCGCCACTTCGCATCCTGCCTTCGCGACTTCGCATCCTGACTTCGCGCTTCGCATCTTGACTTCGCGCTTCGCATCGTGGCTTCGCACTTCGCATCCTGACTTCGCGCTTCGCATCCTGCCTTCGTTCTTCGCATCCTGGCTTCGCCACTCCGCATCCTGCCTTCGCGACTTCGCATCCTGCCTTCGTGTGTCGGTCCAGATTCATAACAGAATACAGCGTTGTCCCTTCTCGGCCATCATACCATTGTCCTCTGGAATGTTCCAATGGCCCCACACACTCCAAACGGCATCCTGGTAAACTCGAATAAACCAAACCTTTCGATGAAAGCAGTTTTATTCATGTCCTCCTCTGCCATTTCTCTTTGGTCATATCAATTTTGTAAGTCTAATTTGGAAAACAGTTGCTCCCCTCATTGTGTCCAGACATTCCTCAATCTTGGGGCTAGGGTAGGCATCTTTCCGAGTTGCGCCGTTTAGTTTACGATAGCTTCTGGGCTTCTTGGGACCTGTCCAGGCCGGTGGGCCGAAATGCCCACCCCCCTAATTATTTTTCGTACCCCTTGAGCTAGGGGGCTGAAACTTACCACACTATACCCATGGGTCAAGTTCTACCAGAAAATGTAAAAAATCCAAGATGGCCGCTTTGATGACGTCACAGTGACGTCATTTTCAAAAACGGCATTTTTTGGGTCGATTTTTCGGTCAGATTTTCCAAATTTTTTATTTATGGAATTTCTACGCAAAAACTGCATCATAAATAAGTAAATATTAATGTAATGTGAAAGAAAATAGTTTTTTCCCACTTTTCGCAAAAGCAGAAATTTTGAAGAAATATGACGAAAACATCACTTTTCTGGTACCCCACGTGGACGCCATCTTGAATTTACCCATGGTCCTCTGCTTGGGTGGCTCTCCACAGTTTCGTAGTAATGGCCCCAGTCTAATTTCATAATACGATAGATTGCCCGTGTTCTGCTACATCATAATTCTTGTTGTCTTCTTAATAGCTTATATCTATAATTACAACACATATAAGGGAAGGGGGAAGAGGTGCCGACATACTGACTGCGTCACATGACTTCACAGAATAGTCTTCTGGTTAACCTATTCTAAAGCACATACCAAGAATCTAAAGATTCGTGATATGTGTTGTATCTCAGGTACGCTTTTATTGTACCTGTTAATGTGGCAACTTGGATGATATGACCACACGGCCCCTAGCACCGGCATAAGCGGTATTAGATAAAAATCTCGAGAGCTATGATGGAATACCATCCTATTCAGCATTATCAACGCTGAAAACGAGCACGTACAGATCGATGGCTGGCTTCGTCTACACGCTCATCGGGATCATGGAGTAAATTTTGTCCTGCCTCAGTTATGCCCCTTGGGTGTGCCTAAAATCAGGACTCATTTACGGGGAAAAAATCTGACAAAAAACTGGCAGGTTGACCCTTACTTTTTTTGCCTTTTTGAGTTGAGATTGGACCAAGGAACGTGAGTAAGAAGTTGAATTGAAATCGCTCTTACAGATTTTGCTGGAAATTGAGCCAAATATGACCATTTTTCAACATTTTAAGGGGTTTTCTAGGAAAAATGAAGCAAGCTTGGAGGGGAATGTTCGAGATTCACGTTGCTATATACCAATGCTTAATTTGTTTGCTTACTAGTTGCAAACGAAATTCACTATATCCAGCCGTCCTTCATGAAAGATTTTCCGCGTCAATAATTCAAACATCTATTTCGTATGACCATTATCACCGATTCCAAGTGTGTATGAATTAAAAAATAGTAAAACACAAGTGATTCCCTACAATACAGAAGCAGTCAACAGTTTTCAATGATGTCAGCCATACATGATGATGTTCTAATCTTAAAATTCTAATTATTATTAATCCATTATTCTTCATCCAAATGAATTCTAAGTCGTTTCAAGATTATGTAAATCAGTCGCGCCTTGATTGTGACTGTTCATTTGAACACCATAGAGAAGTGAAACACGTGACATTCAAACGGTTTCTAGCCCCGGGTTAAGCGAATTAGATACAGGTTATGAAACGTAGCACGAGAGATCTTGCAGGCTGCCATCGTATTTTGTCGTCAATGTACGACATTTATCACATAATTTGAGAAACTTTGATAGGTGTTCGGTGATATAGCTCTGTTTGACAAGTTTCTGCAGTAATAATCTGTGGGGTTGATTAAAATCGCCACAGTTTGCACACGATCTAGCAAATGCTACTAGCCAAGATGTGTATACGCCATGCAGGCAGATTTTTCTGGAATATATTGCTATCCAAAAATGGGTGTATGCAGAGAAAAAAAATTCCTTAAAAATTTAAGGAATATTCTCCGACTATTACACCAGCGGAATATTCCTCAACATAACTAAGGAATATTCCTTACCATGTTAAAGAATTTCCTTAACATGCTACGGAATATTCCTTATTGAATTTTAAGGAATATTCCGCTGATGTAATAGTCGGGGAATATTCCTTAAATTTTAAGGATTTTTTGTTTCAGTGTGCATGGGATTTTACAGTGATAGGAATTTCACATAGATATTGCTAATGAAAAAAAATCTTGCAAATCTATAGGAAGAAACATCACGAGAAACGATATCCTTTACGTGCAGTAGAACTGAAGAAAACCTTATGGCTTTTGACATATACCGGTGACCAGTTTTATTGAACACCGATGAGAATCTATATGCTGGATGGAAATAGGTTTCTAAGTTTGAGAAATAAAAAATGTTTATTTCGATTTACGGCGTAATACAGGGGTAATGCTGTTCTGAGCCACGATCCACTAATAACAAACCACAGGCCCGCAAAACGAGACTTTTGGGGGGGTGTGGGCGGTGGTATTAGGGTGAAGTGTCGAAATATGGGGTCTCTATATATAACCCCATGCTTTATATAAATCAACATATTGATTTATATAAAGCATGGGGTTATATATAGAGACCCCATATTTCGACACTGCGGCGCCTATTTTGTGTTCACTGAAGAACTTGTATATGGTGTTCTGACTGACCAATAAAAGGAGAGAAAGAGGGAGTTATGGGTCGTGTGGCGAAGACGAAGTTATGGTCGTGTTTCATAATACGCAATCTTAATAAATTAATATCCTATCAATGCTCCTCAATCGTACATGTCGCTATGATAGTGACATATCGAAATCGGGAGCAGATAGGATTCAATTTTAATTAGATTGCATAATACGACAAATGATTTGAAAACTTGCACCCGGGTTTTTGACCGCCAGCTGCAGCAGTTCTCGATTACACAAGTTATGGTTTTGATAGCTTAAATGGACAACTGTGATTTTCGATGTTAAGAAAGAGAAAGTCGAGTTCAGGAAAGAGAAACTCGGGGTTAGCTGGTACACTCTCAGAAATATTCAGGGAATAATCCTGAATAGATCAGGCTGCAGAAGAACAACTCAATTTCAGGGATTTTACCAGAAATCCAGAGATAATTTCCTGAATTCAGGTATATCATCTATGAATCGAAGCTAAATTACCTGAATTTTAGGGGATTTTACGTACCTGAATAGAGTCGGGAACTTACTAATCCAGGTAAAATCCCTGAAATTGAATTGTCCTTGTGGAGCCTGATTTATTCAGGATTATTTCCTGAATATTTCATAGATAACCTATAAGTTCTCGACCGTTCTCATTTCGAAAACCTTAATTTTCTCGGTCTGAAAAGGATGTGCTCGCTTTAGGTGGATATTTTTCCCTTCAGAATCGCTCTCTGCTGCTCTATTGTCTCGCTCCGAGCCGGCCGGTAAAGTGTGACGTAATGCTGAGGTGTTTCCCAACTCTTTGGCAGACAGGCGAGGCCAGTCTAATGGGAAATTCTGGTTCATATTCTTATACGGTTACCATTAGTATTTTCATGAACGACCCAGATATTTACGAACAATAATCAGTTATATTAATATATAAACCGACTCAAAAACTGAAAAATCACTGCCAAAAGTTCGGCGAACAATAATTAAGGAAGTAACTGCATAAAAAAACAAAAACAAAAATATTGGCACATGCATAATCACCTGGGAAAGCAAGCGTCACCACTTGTTGAGGGTCATTTCCTTAATAAAGGCCTTGATATAAGACAAGTTTAACGTTATAACTTTTCAATTCATAGTTACAACTTTCCGCTGCCCTAATTAATTTTTTGCTCCGCTGGATCGTCAGAATATTCGATCAATGAACAAGTGGTCTGGCTGTGTGTGTGGAGTTGTTTGTGTGCAATTCTATTCACGAATTATAATAAAATAAGGGATTATGTGCGTTAGGGGTTCGCTGTCTTTATTTCACGTCACTATTGCACTTTAAAGTCCAAAAAGAAGATGAGAGAAAAAAGGAAAAAATGAAAAGAAAAAAAATATCTCGGGGATTTGTGGATTCGAATCAAACTGTTCGTTTTCTTTCAATCTGTAGTCCGACACTCTAGCCATTCGGCCAAGCAGCTGTTACAATTATAAACTTGAGGAATCATGTGCCGAATGGCGGTGAACTACACCCTTTCAGAGCATTACAAGCGTTTTGACATATTTCAATATTATGAAAATATGACACCTTTAACCAAAACGATTCTTCAGTATCATTTTGGATCAAACCTACCGCATTTTGATATGTAAGACTCGTTTTGGTTAAACGTGTCATATTTTATATATGAAGGTAATTCCCTTCAAGAATATCGCCAAAAATTGCAAAAACAAACAAATGCTTATTTTCTTTCACTCGTTATATTTTTTTGACAAGTCTCTTCTCGGTGAAAATTGAGAATATGAAAATTCAGTATTTTCTCTCTCAAGATAATAACTTTTAAAGTAAACGAGAGGAAATTATATTTTCGGTTTATAAACGCAACACAATAAGGAAAAAAATACGGTCAAACCGAACACCTCCTTTAGGTTTTCGGTTGGACAACTGCCAGTTTCTGATTTTCTGGATATTTGGCCTTCCATACGTGGATTGTAACAAATGATTCCCTACCTCGACTCCCCCCCCCCCATCCCCCGCCCGCTGTAATCAACCTAATTAACCAATTAACAATGGTAACGAGCCCCTGTGGCTTGTAACTGTGATGATCAACTTTCTGGTCGAAAGCGGGATTCCAAAGTACGACTTCGGCTAAACGCGCCGATTACGAAACAGACTAAAGGGCCGTATAATGCAGTTTGTGAGAAAATATTGCTGAATTCAGAAATATACGACAAATATTATTTTTAACTTCGGGGATATATATATATAACACAGAAATGCATCTGGCGACACGAATTAACATAAAATCACACATACACGTGTTGTTTGTAAATATGCCAATATTGAAAAAAAAAGCTATACTGAGACATTATTGGACACATATGTTATATGTTTGGCATTGATATACATTAGGGGAAACGGCATCGAATATGACGACAGATGTGTACTGATATTTTAGTCCCCTTGTGGGTCATTTTGAATAATGCGCGATGACGTAAAAATGTATTGAACAATTATCCCGTATTGCAATTTTGGAAGCAAAAGTGATCTGACGAGAACCGGTGTGCCCGACGTGATACGCCGTACCCGTTACCGAGAAACTTCCAGTATACCTCCGGTAAGTTCAATCCAGTTTTAGTTGTTTATCGCGAATAGACTGGCTCCAAGTGTTACACTCTGAAATGTGCGTGGCTCGCAAATCGATTCCGTTGGGTTTTCCCGGAGGAGGGGGTTATCAGAATAGTCCTGAGCTATGTAGACCTCAAAAACCTTTGTACATCAAGAGTGGAAAAACTAAGAAGTGTTAGGCACTGAAACTTGCCTAGTTGGTCGCAATTGTAATGTTGTGAGTCTGTATAGTTTTTCGGCGATGGCAGATGAGAATTGATACGGTACGTTTTCTTAGCGAAGAAATGCTTGAAATTGGATGGGTAATTTTTACACGGAACGTGGATGTTGTTGTTGTTGTTGTACGTTAAGAGATGTGACGAGATAAGGGAGGGAGCTTAATGTCACACTCAAGTTTGTTCCATTCATATGGTGACAGTCAGTTTGGTTGGTGGAGGAAGCCGGAGTACCCGGAGAGAACCACCGCCCTTCGGCAAGTAACGAGATAAGCGATGGTATGTTCCTGCTGTTTACACTCTCCGAAATATTCAGGGAATAATCCTGAATAGATCAGGCTGTACATCCACAACTCAATTTCAGGGATTTTATCTGAAATCCAGGGATAATTTCCTGAATTTCAGGAAAATGATCCCTGAATGAGAGGATTTTCCCTGAAATTCAGGCAAATTTACCACCCTGATTAGTATGTTCCCGACCCTATTCAGGTACGTAAAATCCCTTAAAATTCAGGTAATTTAGCTTTAATTCAGGGATGATATACCTGAATTTCAGGAAATTATCCCTGAATTTCAGGTAAAATCCCTGAAATTGAGTTGTGGATGTGCAGCCTGATCTATTCAGGATTATTCCCTGAAT